>WIQG01000228.1:0-252251 GCA_014925785.1 Mycena galopus ATCC 62051 | reverse complement strand
TTTGAAGTCCAATCGAGGGATAAGTGGAAGACGGAGTGAACCAATAAGCCGGCGATATGCCGGGCATTCGAGCCGGTCAAGACCGGCGTAGCAGAAGCGTTAAGGAACAGGCCCCGGCTTACGAGGATAACGCCGGTGAAAGGAGTCAACATGTTCTTGAGCGTCAATATCCACGCGGCGACCCAATCGTATTGGTCGTCGGTGTTCTCGTAGCCAAGCCACTCCACGTAATACCGGAGTTGCCGGTTCTTGTCCTTGAAACGCCGGTCGAGCTTAGAGTCGACGATCTGTTTGATTTCAAAGTGGCTTTCGCCGTCAATGATTTCTACAGCGCCAGGTGGCTCTTCGGTGCGTGAAGGAAAAGGATTGGGGAAGTGAGGCTCGAGTTGTGACACATGGAAGTAGGATGAACTCCCTTGAGCGTTTTCGGAAGCCGAATGGTATAAGAGGTCGCACTGGGTTTGGCGAGGATCTCGTATGGGCCGAAGTGGTTCTCGGCGAATTTCTTCGTCGGCCGAGTGGTACGCATATGTTCTGCCGAAACGTAGACGGAATCGCCGATGTTGAATTGAGGATCCGGCAAACGCTTTCGGTCGGCGGTTTCCTTATACCGATCCTTGGCGAATGTAATCTGTTGCCGGAGGTACTCGTGAAGGGATTCGAGATCGACGGCATAGTCCTTGGCATAGACGTTAGCGACATCGCGTTCGGCATGGACGGTAATTGCCGGGTTATAACCCTTGTTCGCGAAGAACGGGGATATGCCGGTGGAAGCGTTCGGCGCATTGTTGAGTGCGAATTCGGCGAGGGGTAGAAGCCGATCCCAGTCGTCCTGTTGGTACGAGCAGTACATCCGGATGTATTGTTCCAGAGTCTGATTCATACGTTCAGTTTGACCGTCGGCCTCCGGGTGATACCCCGAGGTATAGTGAAACTCCATTGATAGGAGCTCGCCGAGAGAGCGGAAGAACGCCGATACGAATTCGGAACCACGATCGCTGGTGCAGTGAGATGGAACACCGTGTTTAGAAAAGACGTGAATGAGGAAAAGGTTGGCAAGACGCCGGGAGTCAACGTGAACGTCACAGGCGATGAGGATGACCTGTTTTGAAGACCGATCACAAATGACGAGGATGGAATCGAATTCACCAGATTCACCGGCTTTCGGCAATTCTTCAATGAAATCCATGGAGATGGAATGCCAAGGCCGGAGGGCGACCGGTAAAGGCTTAAGGAGGCCGTACGGCCGATGCCTAGGCTTTTTGTTACGCCGACAGAGGACACAAGACCGGCAGAAATCCTTGACGGACGTCCGGAGGTCGGGCCAGGTATATTCTCGGCGTATGAGAGCGAGAGTCCTGTTTTCGCCGAAATGGCCGGCGAGAACATGGTCGTGATGATGAACTAATACATGTACCCGGAGCTCCTCGGAGGTACCGGAAACCAATGGGACATAAATGCGCTCGTCACGGCGGAGTAGACCGGCGTTGTCGATAGTCCAGCGTGGGGAATCGCCGGCGGTGGCGGCGGCTAAGCCGGAAACCGCGGCGGGATCGTCATTGAGGTGGGATAAGATGTCGGCGTGAAGCTGCTCAACATCCATGACGATAGTGGCTCGGAGGACGACATCCTCGAGATAGGTGGCTCGGAGTGAAGCGGAAAGTTGATCCTGAGTAAAGATAGGACGAAAATTCTGAGGGTTGACTTTACTGTATGTGCTATCCCCCTCTTTAGGGTAGACGTCCCATCGTCTAGTTAAAGCGTCAGGTTTTCCGCCGAGCCGGCCCGGCCGGAATCGGATGACCATGTTGAATCGGCATAGGTACTCGGACCACCGGACTTGGCGACGGGTTAAGATCTTCGTTGTCGCAAAGTATTCCAGGTTTTTATGATCCGTAACGACATCGACTGTAAGCGCCGAGCCTTCGAGGTAATGCCGCCAGTGTTTAAAGGCGTCGAAAATGGCGAGGCACTCCTTGTCGTGTGTGTCGTAGTTAAGTTCCGAAGGGCCGAGGGTGCGAGACCGAAAAGCGACCGGGTAAATTTCGCCGTCCTCACCGGCGATGGAGAGAATCGCCGCGATGGCGTAGTCGGAGGCGTCGGTCTCAACGGTAAGCTGAGGACCGGGAACCCAGTGGTGTAGGATGGGTGCCTCCGTGAATGCCCGTTTGAGGGTGTCAAAAGCCGTTTGAGCTTCGTCGGACCAAGTCCACCGTACGCCGGAACGGGTTAGACGCGTGAGCGGAATAGTGATGGCCGAGTAGTCGTAGATAAAACGCCGGTAGAAGTTGCAAAAGCCGAGGAAAGACTGTACGTCCTTGACTTTTCGAGGCTCCAGCCAGTCGGTAATGGCCGCGACTTTCTCCGGAGACATGGTAAAGCCGTCCGGTGAAAGGATAAAACCTAGAAACTCCGTAGTGGTTACGCCGAACTCACATTTCTTGAGTTTGCAGAACAGCGAAGCGCCGCGCAAACACTTTAATACCTCCCGTACATGAGCCGTATGCTGTTTCTCGTCATCAGAGTAGACGAGTATATCGTCCAGATAGACGACGACGGTGACGTCCAGCAGATCGGCGAAGAGGTTATTGAGGAAACGTTGAAACGCCGACGGGGCGTTGGTGAGACCTTCGGGTACTACCCGGAAGTCGAATGAGCCGTACCGAGTGCGAAATGCGGTTTTCGGCTCATCGCCAGCGGCGATCCGGAGCAAGTGATAAGCGTGTCGGAGATCGAGTTTCGTATAAATGCGTGCTTTTCCTGGGGCGTCGAGTAAATCCGAGATTAGAGGAAGCGGATAGCTATCCTTCTTCGTAATCCGATTGAGACCGCGGTAATCGACACAAAGCCGGAGGCTGCCGTCCTTCTTTCTAGCGAAAAGAATAGGAGCGCCATGACTGGAACGAGACAGGTAAATAAAACCGGCCTTTAAGTTTTCATCCAGGAATGTCCGGAGGGCGGCCAACTCGTTTTGTGAGAGCGAGTATACATGGCCGACCGGCGGAGCATCGCCGCCAATGAGTTCGATCTTCAGATCGTGGTCCCGATGAGGAGGCAGGTTGAAGGCTTCCTGCTCCGAAAAGACGTCGGCGAAGTCGTGATATTCCGGCGGGATACCGGCCGTGCTAAACGGCTCGGCTTCGGCCGACCGGGAAAGGACTTCGTCCGGAAGGTGAGCACGCAAGGTGAACTGCTGGGTGGATTTATCTTTGATGATGGCGCGATACGCCGCGGCGTTAACGAGAGACACCTGCGGAGCAGTGGTGAAAGGCCGGGGAAGGTCCGCGGCCGGGGAAGGTCCGCGGCCGGGATAGACTCCGGTGAAGGAGCAGGTGGGATCTCCATGGAAGGAGCAAGAGGTGGCGAAGACGTTCTCGGTGTAGGTAAGCCGGCCGGCGTATTGGGCAAATATGCCGGTATCGCCGGGGGCGCCTCGTCCGTAACCGGAGCAACCGAAACAGAATCAGGCATAATAGCCTGGGGTGTCGACACAGAAGACTCCGAAGTGTCGATGGTCCGGAAAGAGATAGTAGCGTCAACCCAATTAATCAACGGATTATGGCGGGTGAGCCACGAGTATCCAAGAACCAAGTCACATGGAGAATCAAGACGGGTAACGTAGAATTCCACTAAGTGGACATCGCCGGATGGGAACCGAGTGAGCAGCCGGACCTGCTTGTCGATCACAGAAGTAGAGCCGTCGAGATACCGGAGGTTAACCGGTTGAATCGCGTACAGAGTAAAAGCATTTAATTCGCAGACTTTCGCAGATATAAAACAATGTGAGGAGCCGGAATCAATGAGAGTCCGTAAGCGGGAGTTGAATCCCGAGGCAATACGTGATACAACGGAAGGGAGTAAGGTTGCGCTTAACTCCGAACCGGCTTTGAGATAGGCCGAGAGGAGCGCAGAGACATCGAGAGAGACGTAAAGGGCATTAGGGGAAAGAGCGGACGCATTGAGGTGAACCTCGGTAGACACCCCGGAGTCAACGCAACTCGGACTGGGTGAGGAGGAACCCGAGCTGCTGTCTATTTTTTTGAGTCGGGGGTGCTATCGGCGTCGCTAGTGACATTAGCGGCTTTACCGAACGCAGGCCGTTCTTTCTTCTTCTTACAATCATCGGCTTTATGGCCGGAACCTCCGCAGAACATGCAGAGACCGGCCTTCTCCCGGCGTTCACGTTCCTCCGGCTTAAGTTTCCCGTCCGCGCCGAGTTTGGCGGCGTAGGGCTTCGGCGTTTGAGTATTGCCTTTGCCTTTGCCACCGGACTTCTCCTTGCCGCCGGAGTTATTGCCGGCGGTTTTCGGAGGAGTGTTGGCGTTGGAAGGAGGGGATTTGTCGCCGGAGCCAGACTTCCCTTTACCCTTGCCCTTATCCCGCCGGCCGGACTTCTGTCCGCCGTCGGCGTTACCGCCAGACGTGCCGGTATTGTCGGAACGGGGGTTTTGGGCACGCTCACGCTGTTTCTCCATTTCGCGTTGCCAGTGGCGCTGATCGATGCGTCGAGCTGCGTCCTTGCAGCCGGCAAGAGATCTATCCCAGTATTGCCGGGCCATTTCGTCTTTGATACGAGATGGTAAGCCGTCGTAGAACTGAGACCGGAGGGCACGATTATCCCAACCGGTAATCGGAGCGAGCTGGTCGAAGGAGATGATGTATGTAGCGATTTTATCGCTGGACTTCATGCGCAGAACTTTAATGCCGGCTTCGGCATCCCCGATAGGATCTTGGGGGCCGAAGTTGTCGGATAGCTCCCGGAGGAACAGAATGAGATTTCCATCCCAGGCTGGCGGTGCGGAATTGTCGTAGAGATTCGGCTGGAACCACAGGGCAGCGGTCCCACGTAGATACGACATGATGAAGAGAATACGTTCATCATCCGACGGGAAATCCTGCTGCCGCTCAGCGAAATGCATATAGCACTGGTTGAGGAAGGGCTGCAGTTTCGCCGGATCGGCACCGTCATAAGTGTCCGGATTTCGGAGAAGCGAGCGAGTTGAGCGAGGAGCGGAGGACTGGTTGTTGTTGTGATTAATGAGGGCCGCAGAGAGCCCGGAAATCGTCGTAAAGAGCAACTGCTCAAAGTCCGGTTGTTGTCCCGGGGGCCGGCCAGGAGGACCGGCGGGACCTCGACGGTCACCACCGCCACCACCTCCACCTCCGCCGCCACCTCCGCCTCCTCCGCCGCCTCCGCCGCCAGGTTGGCCGGGTGGTCCAGAAGGAGGCCCAGGGGGGCCCTCGGGATCGCCATTGCCGCCATCTGACGAGTCGGAAGTACTATGGTGAGAAGGTTCATCACCGCCCTCCGGCGGCACAGGCGAACCGTGATCGGTCGGCCCGGCGCTAGCAGGACGATGTGGAGGAGATGCATGCCGTGAACCGTTATCACCGGCGGGAGAAGCCTGCCGGGATATGTGAGCATACGGTATAGATTCAACATTAGGCATATCTTGAGCCCTGCCGCGCTCCGGATAAGGAGAAGCAGGGTATCGACGGGGATTGTCCGGAGTATGGGGTGAGGAAACCAGCCCGGGAACTGTTACCGATGCAACGGCCGGTGCGGGATTCGCCGCACGGCGAGTGGCCAATGATGAGGGTAAGAAGGGCTGGGGTGACGGAGTAATGGGTCCAGTATAGACACCCGATTGGTGAGAGGGTGGACTGAGAGGAACGACGTTTGAAAAGAACCGGGATTGACGACGACGTTGAATGTCGTTGGTACCGGGAAGAAGATTATTAGACATGGGTTTTGCCAGCAAGGTAGGTGAGATTAGTTATACTGTTATATACCAAGCCGCGGGAATGGCTATGCCGGATAAGCCGGCCGGCGAATGAAAGCCGGTCGGGATAAGAAAGCCGGTCAGCGTAGGAATGCCGAAAGCCGAAGGTGAACGGACGTGGGGACGCTAACGCCACAGAGGTGCTGGGCGAGCTAGACTACTAGCCGGCGAAGTGGATAAGGAACTGAGCGGCCGAAGTGAACAAGGCCGAAGGATGGAGAACGACTTAGACAATGAACGAGGAGTCCAAAGACGTTAATAACTAATCTAAAGTACAAGCTGGTAGATACGGGGTTTAAATACTAAAGCCGGATCTAATTATGAATCGGGAAGCACAAGGAATATAGCAAATGGAGAACATAGCCTTGAAGCGAGTACAAGGGAACATACGGATGGAGAACAATGCATGGGGGCGTGTAGATGGAAAGCATGTGGAGATCCACGCGAAGGCGGATAAACGGGAAACGCTCAGAATACTTCATTGCGTGAAAACCCGTCTTCGGCCAAAGGCCGGACGCTAGTCCGAAGACCGGCGGATCGGAGAATGTGAACCGGGGAAAGTCCGGGGTAGTGGCGGAGTATAGTGATAAGCCGGACGGCGTAATAAGCCGGTAAGCCGGATTCCGCCGGAGGAGGTACCGGGTGGTATGGGATGTAACACGCACTTGTTTCGCACACACATTTTGGGTTGCCTTTTATGGCATTTTTGGCTATGTTTCTCTGAACGCGATCAGCCTCATCGGTATGGCGGTCAACGTGATACTTTATTCAGAAGGGTAAAATATCTTGATTTTGGGTACAATGTTCTGGTTTTAGAAGGATATAATCTTACATAATGTCGGCACATAAACTTTGGAACTTTTTCATGCATAAACTTTCGAAAATTTTCTGATAGCTAAAACCCACTAAAACCTGATATCTTCGTCGCTATAACTTTCTCGGCACTTCTCAGCACCCGTAAGTGGCTATGCTGATGGCCGGATGCCGAACTCTGCCGAATTTAGCAACTTCACACCCATGTGTGTACTTCTCACAATAGCACATGATAATTGTAGTGATCTCAGAGGTCTCCATTATAACAGCAAAGCCACTACCTATGGTAACCTGCTGTCCTTCGAGAGGGAATACCACAGGTTCAGCTGGGTGCGGCCTCGGGACCATCAGCACAGCCACCTCCAGATGCCGAAAAGTGCCGAGAAAGTTGCAGAGGTGAAGATGCCAGGAAAGTTTTAGCGAAATTTTTTGAAAGTTTATGCATGAAAAAGTTCCAAAGTTTATATGCCAACACTATGTAAGATTATATGCCTTCACTTTCACAATTATATCCTTCTAAAACTGGAACATTGTACCCAAAATTAAGATATTTTACCCTTCTGAATAAAGTACCACGTTGACCGCATTCTCGGAAGCCCCCGAAGTATGGTGGTCAATGTGTTACTTTATTCACACAGGGTAGAACATCTTAATTTTTGGTATAATCTACAAATGTTCCTGATTTTTGGGGGGGTACAAATGTGAAAATGAAGGAGCATAAAATCTCGAACATTTTTCCGGTATGTAATACTGTCGCGACATCTTTACCTCAACAACATTGTCGGCATCTGTCGGCACCATCAGGTGGCTGTGCTGTTGCTCCCCCAGCTATCTCAAACCTGCCTGCTAGTCGTCGAAACACCCGTCAGAACACGCCAAGAACCGCATGCGGCAGTGGGTGCTGAATGCACCACTGCTGTCCTTTGCGCATCTTCTATTCCCTGATCGCCGTGATGGACAGACAATACCTTGCGCACCTACAAACCCTAACTACATCTCTCTGCAACCCTACTCAGCTATCCCTTCTTATTCCCCCCACCTTCCTCTTTATGCGCACCACCACTAGGACTTTTTGTACGCCTTGATATAACTTTGTATAATTTGAAATCAAGGCGGCTTCTCGGCTGAAACTCACTGCTGGTTTTCGGCCGGTCCATCCCAATCGGGAAGGACTTCCCAAAAAGGCATAGGGGCAGATGCGAAATTTTTGCAACTTGTCTGTCCGCATTGTGATTGGGTATGCTGTTTTTCCTCAAGTTTTGTCTGCATTTCGGATTGGACTTGCAAGCACGAGAGGGCCTATTTTAGGGTGTAAAATGGCACGAAATCTGTGGTTTGCAATCATTTTCCTCCTCGAGCCAGTGACAGGCCAGATGTTCTGGATTTTGGTGGGGTTTCAAGTTGAATTGTACGCACAAGGATCAGAATTTGGGGGTAAAAAGGCCGTCCTGTCAGCAGCTAGGATTGGACTTCATACCGCAAAGCCCTAAATTTCAAGGCAACATAAATTAGTTTCAAGACCGAAAGTATTAGGTTACATATCAGATTGGTCTGAAACTTTGCATTTCTGGTACATTGAAATGCTTCGGGGTTACCATATATAGCAAGCCCGAGTTTTCGGGGTTACCATATATGGCAAGCCCGATGCATTTCATGCCAACAGAAACACAAAATATCACCGGATCTGAAACTTAACTGGATACTTCACATATCAAAACTAATTTAATCTGTGGTGTGCTTCGCATTTTTTTTGGCGCGAAAGTGACGGCATTGTGATCGGAGTCGAGGCCCTTTTTTCGACCCAATTTGTACGCATTGGGATCGAACATCTAACTGTATATGCCGGGGGCCTTTGTAGCCTCGGTTATCTTGAACTTGGAGATTTTGAAATCCTCTCGGCACATATTCTCGACGCAGGCTAATAGTCGCAGAACAGCGCAATACCAACATGCTGCCCGCAAACTGGCCGTCTTCCACAAAGCACACCAGTTAGAGCAATCTTGTATCCTGGGTCAAAACCTTAGCCAAAAGTAGATAAGTTGAGAGCAGAAGAAAAAATTCACAAGAGTTAATGACTTGATTTGGTCTGAAAGCAACCCCAAAAGAGCAACAATCAAGCCTTGTTTCAGAAAGTACTGAATCTCGCTTTGTTAGCAGCCATTGAAAGAACTTCTGAGAGATGAACTCTCAAGAGCTGCTTCAACAAGCAAGAAAGAATATGTTTTGAAACTAACCAAAAGGTGTGCTGAAAGAATTTCTTTCAGCGCACCTTTCAGCCACATAAAAACTAAGACTTTCATCACTTTTGGAGAGAAAGTCCTAGTTTTATGTGGCTGAGAGGTGTCCTGAAAGAACTTATTCTATTGCATGATTTGGCTGCTTCCAAAACATTAGGTTTCCTCCTTGTTGGAATCAGCTCCAAAGAGTACATCTCTCAGCAACTGTTTTGTCACTTGCTGACAATGCAAGATTGTGCGGCTTTGAAAAGCATGTTTGATTGCTGCTCTTTTGGGGTCGGTTTGAGACCAAGTTGAAACATCACCTATTTTATTTTATTTATTCCACTCTTGACTCATCCACTTTTGGCCAATGTTTTGACCCAGGATACAAGATTGCTCTAACAGGTGTGAAGGACACTCAGCGCTTCCAAAATCAGCTTCCTGTGTTGGTTTCGCAAAAAATTTACACATACCTTTCATCTGAAGCAGTTCAGTGTTCTGAGCACGAATATACCAGTCCGGAGTGAACAGTTGAGTGGTTGTTGAAGGAGAGACAAAAACATTATTACTAAATTTGGAAGGAAGTGGCGGTACCTCCCCCCCAAATACAGTAATTTGTCATGTGCAATGAAGGACACCTGAGAGAGGGCCAAAATGAAAATTCCTATTTCCATCAGAATAAAGTAAAAACATGCAAGAAAGGTCTTTAGGACATACCACAGGGCAAATCCATGCATCCGAGGCCCAAATATCACCGGGTCAATACTGTTTATGTGGCCGAACATCACGTGCAATTACCATACATAGACATATATTCCCACGAGGGGGGAGGGTGCTCGAGGCTCTGAAAAAAAAAAATGGAATGCGTGTAGATTTTCGCGAAAGCAGCCCCCCTTGGTGGGAAATCAAGAACACTACAAGTCTTATTTGGAGGTGCTGAAAAGCCGCGCACTCGCAAACTGTCAGCATAGGCAATGAGTGAAGAAGAGCCTTGATGGAAGCATTGATAGATATGGAGGACTGAATCCCCCTTAGAGATAATCCGACCAAGAATATTACTAGTTTACTTACGCTGTATCAAAAGCGTGGGAATTTCGATTTGAAGGCCTATAAATCGACCCCTATTATAGCCCTTGGCCTATTATAGGGCTTCAAGGCTGGCCTACCTGCATCATAGGCCTATAGGACGAACACTGCAAGTTCAACTCCTTGCCACCTTGTCGATGAACAGTGAAAGGTCAGTTTTCATTCGTCTCCGTCAAATATAGTCTCTCATCGCCTCCAGATTTCCCTGTCGCAAGCCTGCCAACCAACCTCCGCCGCTGCACGGTGACCTTGTCGACGGCCGTCCGACCCCAAGGTACATACTCGCTTGGGTCTGCCCTCCTCGTAAATTCTTCGAGAACCTCGGAGGCGGGAAACTCGGGGAAGTGGACTACTGCAACTTCTCAGACGTAGTCGCCCAGAAATGGGTTGCCATGCCTGGTTTTGGGTTCGTTCTGGCCATCTTTCATTCTGGCCCTTTCTTCATGACACGAACTTGCAGTCTCGCCCATGCACCTTTGCCCTACCCAGGCGTAGATGGGAACTTTTACCTCGTCGCAATGTTCAATAGACCCCAAGTGGACCACATCACACGAGTCCGAAATTTGGTTGAAGATCCTCTCATTCAATCCGCAAGAGTCTCGATGGGTGTTGACCAAGATAAATCTCTCGAGGACACCCTACAGTGGTACCGATGGCCGCTGCATTGGCTTGATGCAGAGCAGCGCGAGCGTGAGAGGGTAGAGGGTGAATCCAACTGATGATAACCTCTTCCTGTATGTATATTGACGCGTCTCAATCGATCTTCGAGGTTGCATAATATTCATTCACTTGAGTTTTGCTAATCATGAATAACTTACTAATTTCCTTCAAGTAGTAAGTAGAAACCCGTAGATGTGTATTTGCTCCGTTTGTAAAATCAATCAAATTTGGATGTCTCGTGTTCACTCTTATGAGTCCGCGAGTTGGGGTCGGATATTCAAGTCCTCCGTGTGGGCTGAGGTCAAATATCTATGAGTTGGAATGAAATATTTGAAAGTTGAACTCATATTTGTAACTCATTGAACTGAAATATTTTCCGTTAAAATTTGAGAGTACATACTTGAACAGAAATATTTATGAGTGTTCACCTTGATCTTGTACTGTGAAAGCATCTTGTGGCTACTGCAACCCCGGCGATAGCTTGGAGCTTTCGAAAAACTTTATAGAGGTAAGCAATCTACTCACAGGGGGACGCGAACGCTGAAAACTTCCATAGATGTTTCTCACTTCGCTTGGACGTGTCATGAAATTCAAACGAGAATAGAATCACTTATCTGTACATGGCTCCTTTATGATTATGGGTACGATCAGCCCCCGAGATTGAGACATATCGCAAACATGAATTATCCGCCTTTGGGATGAGCGCGATAAAGAACCATAGTTCGAGGGGCAGCTATGGTATCATCAGAATATAATTTGAATATGTACGAGGGGGGTAAACGATGCATCCGACTCGGGTGAGGGGTTTGGCGCAAGTGGCCGACAAAACGAAAGGCCAGAAGCGTAAATGTCTTCAGGCAACCTTAGCCTCATCTAATGCCTGCAAAATTATCACATGGAGTGCACCTTGAGCATACTAGTGGATCTACTCGCGTGTTGATTGGTAGTAGGCCTACCATTTTGTGATCCAAGGTTCGGATGCGTATCCGGGAGGATATATTTATCTCATAAATATCATACCGAATATTGGGGGCAAATTGTGTTCGACACCCACTGTACATGCGCGAATTGGTTAGTTGAAGATATGTGTGAGTGAACCGGTTACCGTTCTAAGTATGAGAGCAAAGCCTTACCTGACCCCGTTGCGTGTCACAAAAAACCTTCGTCTCACTTCGCCAGTTCATGCGGGGCTCAATCAACTGGGTGCTGTCTCGGATGAGTATCCGAGTCGGAAAGGCTACCGAGACAGGCGACCACTAGCTTAAAAAGTGGAATCCTGCACCACAACAAAGAAAATTGCCCACCATGTCGACCGACACCACTTCTTCCAACAGAGCAGCTTGGCTTTCAGCCCCCAGGACCAGTCTCGAAGTTGGTCCTGCGCCCATGCCCACCCCGAGGGGCACCGAAGTCGTAATCCAAGTGCACTCGGTAGCCCTCAACCCAGCCGACGCCATCGTACAGAAACGTGGCTTGCTGCTGCAGCCAGAGCACTATCCGTTCGTTCTGGGCAACGATATCGCAGGCATCGTCTCCGCCGTGGGGCCGAACCAGACGCGCTTCAAGCCAGGCGACCGCGTTACTGCCCTCTGCCGCGCCTTCGCGCGCAAGAATCCGGTATACGGTGGCTTCCAGTTGTACTCCGTCGCCGACGAGCCCATGCTAGCGAAGCTCCCAGAGCACATCAGCTTCAACGAAGGTTGCGTGTTTGGCCTGGGCCTCGCCACGGCCGCCTACAGCCTGTTCAACAACAACGCCCTCGCGCTCGATCTGCCCAGACCCGGAGGGAACGCTCCCAACGGAAAGGTCTTGCTCATCTGGGGCGGAGCGTCCAGCGTTGGGGCCTGTGCGGTCCAAGTCGCCAAGGCAGCCGGGTACACTATCGCAGCGACGTCGAGCGCAAAGAACTTTGGTCTTCTGCGGGAGATGGGCGCTGAGTACACGTTCGACTACAACAGCGGGACCGTCGTCGACGACATCGTGACAGCACTTCAGGGCAAGGGTGAAATGGCGGGCATTTTCAGCGCGATCGTGGCGCCGGAGGTTGTGTTGCAATGCGCGGTTGTCGCTGGACGCCTCGAGGGAAGGAAGCATGTCGCGACTGCGCGAGCGCCCCAGTTTCCGCCGGTTCCAGACTGGCCTGAGGGAATCGAGATGAGCGCCAATTTGAGCACGTCGATTGCAGAGAACGAGGTTGGCCGTGCTGTCTGGGGAGTTTGGCTCGAGACTGCTCTGGCGGACGGCAGTATAACGTGCAAGCCGCAGTGCGATGTTGTTGGCAAGGGCCTCGAGAGTGTTCAGGGGGCGTTGGATCTGATGTTCAAAGGAGTTAGTGCGAAGAAGTTGGTGGTTCAGCTCGTGTAACCGATATGTATTCACCCGTAGTAGCAATCTCAAAGCAATCCCGATGTGCCTGATTTTGGGATGGATGAAAATTCTTGAACACGAGAAGACGCCCTTTGCAGCAGGTCCCGAAGATCCCAACCACCATGTCTTCACCACCTTCCAAATGCAAAAGGATCGAAGACGCGCCCATAACGCGCTCGACCATCTGGCACATCGATGACAGCGTCGTACTGCAAGCTGAGAACGCAATTTCGTGTGCACTGGAGCGTTCTCGCGCCCAATTCGTCTTTCTTCCGCGAGATGCTGGGGTTAACTCAACCGCCCGATCAGAGCCGATCCGACTCAGTCCAGTGTGGATAGTGGCTGTCCCGTGGTACTAGTAGAGCTTGCGGATGCTGCATTATACGGCTGTCGACGTCGAGCACCTTCTAAAGGCGCTGTACATCCCAGGGGTGCAGCGTTTCCACGCGTAGAACATTTCTCCTTGAGGAATCGCTCCCGTTTCTAGTAGTTCCGGCGCTTACTCGTTTAGGCCACGATGATTTCAAGGATCTGTATTGCGGTCGCATGCGCCCCGAGGCCAAGACCGCTTTTATGGCGCTACGGACGGCCACGAGGAGGAGGGAGCCATAGCGGGTATTGTGCGCACCAACGACCTGACCCTGAAGGGCTTGCGACCTGGCGTCGACGGCGGGACGAACGAGTACAGCGCAGTTTGTATAAAGACATTTCGCGTCTGAACCACAGGCAAGCACGCGTTTTATTGTGCAATGTGCGGAGCCTGACGGAGTCTCGTTAAAATAGTTGCTCACCGAGCACCGCCCCGCGCTCCCACATACCCTCGTTCTCCTACCGGCTCTACGCCGTGCGCGACATCGCCGCGGGAGAGGAGCTGACCTACCAATACACCGACGCCGAACGCCCAGCCGCGGAGCGCCAGATAGCTCTCCAGTCGTACAACTTCGTTTGCGCGCGCCCTGCATGCACGGACGCGCCTGCGTCAGACCCACGCCGCGCAGCCATCGCAGCTTTCGCTGCCGCCCACTCCGAAATGGGCGTATCTTCGTTCAAGGGTGACGAGAAGCTCATCGCCAAGCAGGCTGACCTGATTATGCGCGAGGGACTAGAGCATCTCCCGCTGTACCTTGAGGCGCCAATGTGGTTGATGAAGAGATGCACTCAGCGCGGGGACATCAAGGGCGCAGGCGAGTGGACGATCAAAGTCAACAAGTTTCGCTGGCTCGAAAGCTGCGACATACTCCAGGAACACACGTTGTGGCAATTTCTTGTTGAGGTAGGGGATGGCCGAACACCCACCATGAGCCAAATGATGCAGGCGTTGGGTCAGTATGCAAGCCGCGGGTCCTGCGCCGGTACTCCTTCCGCAAAGTAGATAAAAAGCCTGTAATATTGTGATTTTGTGTGATATATTGTTTTCTTGAAGGTGTGCTTGGACAAGCTTCGCGACGGAGACCGTAAGTGGTAGAGTTGACTCGAGAGTTGTAAAATACCCCATTTAGAACTCTCCTGCTTTCGGCTCGGCTCTCTCCTTCCACCTTCCACCTTCACCCGTAACTTTTCTATGGGCCTCATTGAAGTATACTGCCATCGGTCCCAACCATTTTAGCTCATCATCCATTGCAGGTGATCGCGAACGATCGTCTCGGACGCAAAGGTGCGTTCTCATTTGCGTCTCCGCGTGCCGTGAGTGAACCATTGGCTCGCAGTGCGCGTAAAGTGCAGCCCAGACGACACCGTGGGCGACCTTAAGAAGCTCATCGCAGCCCAGACGGGCACGGACCATACCAAGATCCAGCTCAAGAAGTGGTGCGTGCCGCGTTCCGTCTAGTTTCATTCTGTGTTTCGTTGGCTCAAAATCTGTATTACACCTCGTCTCATTCGCCCTTTGCGCAGGTACACGATTTACAAGGACCACATCACGCTTTCCGACTACGAGATCCACGACGGGATGAGCTTGGAGATGTACTAGATGCGCCGATGCAGCGAGAAACCGACCGACATGTACCATGTACAACAGACGTATCAAGCCATAGTGGCCGACATGAACGTGTATTTTTCTGGATATATTGCTTCAATGTTTTATAGGTTCTTGGTCGACAGAAAGTCTTGAGTGCGACTACATTTTCTGCCCTGGAAGACACTCTGGACAGAATTGAAAGTGCTGGAACGGGCCCGCTTGACGATTGGGAATCATGCAATGCGATTAATTCTACAAGTGCCAGTGTAATAATGCTGAATGAATAAACCGAGCCGTGCGCGTGGCTCATTAAGGTATCGACTCGTTATTCGCGAGTGATTGCGCAGACCCCACAACGTTCAAAACGACGACAACGCTGTGTCCTCGCCCTTGGCTCTTTGCAATTACAAGAAGGCGGCGACGACGCCCACCGCGAGCACTACACCAGCACCAGACACCCCACATCCCGATGCGGCGTTCGAGTCTGGTTTCGGCTGTCGAAAAAAAGCCGTCAATATACGGCGGGGCAAAGCAAACAGAGGAAGACAAAGAATGGAAAATTGGTATCCAGAATAGAAGAAATACTCTCGAGCACGAAGAATAGGAGGAGGCTGAAAACAAGAGCGGACGTGTGAACGTACAGGGTTCGCGAGGCCGATATCGTTCTTGTACGCGATGATGGGTTGCAGCCCTGGGTCGATCGGGGCCGGAGTTGCGGCAGCTTGAACGGGAAAGCGTCAGTGCATTGAATAGGATGGCGTGAAAGGTACTCACCAATGGTAAGGAGGGCGAGGACGGCGAGCGCGAGGCGGGGGAGCATGATGTTTGGGATCGGGATTGATTCGTAAGAGGGTGGATTCGTGCGTGAATGAGTGAGGAGAGTGGGCGGTGATAGGTGTGTAAAGCAAATGAGTGCGTTCGTAGAGATGGATTGACTCGTAAGCTGGCGGGGCCAGCGGGTAGTCAGCCAAATCGAAACCGCGAGCATTTATAGGCGGGAGTACAATGTCCATCAGAGCGTAGTCGGAGCGCATGCAAGGAGCAGAGGCGGGACAAGGAAAAGACCTGAAGCGGACAAAGACATATCACGTGTTCGTGAATTGCTCTTGTATTTTTCCTTCGTCCTTTGTGCCTTTGTCAATGGTGAAGGGAATGCGCGCGAGGCGAGGGTCGGTATCGCAATGGGCCGCGAGCATAAATACGAAATCTGGACGAGGGATTAGTCCACTGCGCAAAAAGGGAAGGATACATGAGAAAGACAGGGTTCAGCAGAATAGAGTTCGTCACGATAGTTGATTCAGGGCTTGACTTCTATTTTATTCATCCTCGAGCAACTGGATGTGGACTCACGAGTAGAAAGGTGACACTGCCTGCTTTGCACCTCGCCCTTTGTGGCTTTGTAAATTGTCGGAGAGAATGCGAGTGGAGTTTGGCGTCACCACGGGCCGCAGACATAAATACGAAATCTGGACGAGGAATCAGTCCACTGAGCGCAAAAGAAAGACAGAAGAAGACAGGTTCAGGAGAATAGAGTTCATCAGGATCGTTGATTCAGGGCTTGACTTCTATTTTATTCATCCTCGAGTAATTGAATATGGACTCACCCATGGTACCCAGCTAGAAACATTGCTTCCTACCGGTCAAGCGGTTGGAACCGGGTGTAATACCGCTTTGTCTGCGCCTCGATGATCTCCTGCGTCGACTCAGGTAGGTCCTCCACAAATCGCCCCGGTGAGCCCGCAAAGAGCGCAAGCGCAGGGATGACCGTGTTCGGGGGCACAATCGTTCCGTCCGCGACACGCGCACAGTCCTTGATAATGGTAAACTTTCCGATCACGCAGTTCTTCCCAATCTCGACGTGGTTGCCGATGGTGGCCGCCTCGACGACGGTGTTGGCGCCAATGTGGACGTGGTCGCCTATCTTCATGGGGTAGTAATTGAAATTTCCGCGATACGTCTTGTACGGGGGACGCATGACGCATCCCTCGCCCACGACACAGTATCGTCCGAGCGAAATGACGACGGCGTGTCCTGCACCTGTGCGGCGCAGGTCACCGCGGATGATTGCACCGCTGGAGATGATTGTCTTGCCGCCGAGGATGATGTTTTGAGGACCAGCAATGGTTGCGCGGCGCGAGACTTTGTTACCTGTGTCCTGTAATACATTAGTGGAAAGGGAGGAGGGAAAATGAAAGTGCGCTTACGGTTTCAATGTACTCGGCCTTTGAATAATAAATCGGAGGGTCCATGGCTTCAGAGATGTTGAGAGCAAAAAGTGAAGAGCGTGATTGTGACGGTTGTGACTCGGCTTTCCCAATTTATCTGACCCCTAAGTTGTCCACTTTTCCTCCCGCTCTATAGGGCATTACTGACGGTCTCGTCACCACCATGTCGTCTGTCCCAGCGAAACGCCAACGGTGATGGCAGCGTCGTACTGCAGGCCGAGAACACCCAATTTCGCGCGCACTGCGCGGTGAAATTCGTCTTTCTTCTGCAGGAACTACCTCAACCGCCTGATCAGCCCATCGTAGATGACTGCCCTGTCGTTGAGGTCTGCACGATTATTGGTTGAGAAATTACTCTTTGTTCATTTTTTTTTTCTCATTCAGGTTCATGACTCTGTCGCTGACGTTGAATACCTGTTTTTTTTTTTTTTTTTTTTTTTTTTTTTTTGAATCCATTCAATTTGCCCCTCGCCGCGTGCGGCATGTTGGGCATTCTTCTACACACAATATAAATCTACGGGGCTAACGCAGAGAGGCCGAGGAGGGGGGGGAACGGTAGAGTGGCGGCGACAACATGCAACCGGGCCAACAGGTTAGGCGAGAAGGTGCGCAGACAATTAAGCAGTGAGCTCGAGACCCTAGGGAGTAAGGTGAATACCTGTTTACAGCGCTCTATGACCCGTCCGTGAGCAGCGTCTCTTCCTCGTCCTCATACTGACTTGAAGTGGCATGTAGAACTTTTCTCAGCCAGACAGCGCTCCCGCTTGCGGCCGTCGGCGCTCTGATTCGAATAGGCCGTAAATACGATTTCAAGAATCTGCTGGACTCAGCGGTGGAGCGCATAACATTCAAGAATCCCACGACTCTTGAGAAGTATGAGGCTCTCCTTTGCGATAAGAATGCAAACCGACACGGATTGTACACTGCGATGGTTATTATTTCGATTTGTTGATCTTGGCGGGAGAACCACATATTATCGGCTCTTCCTATCGCGTACTGTCGTACGCTTCGGCCTGGCTCTGTGAGTCCTTCGTGATTTGTAGACGTTTACCAAAGTGTCTCAAGCCTAAACAGGTTCAGCTATTTGACGGTTTTTCAAGTGCGGATGAAACACTGACGTCTTTGCCTTTGGTCGACCTACGCCGATTCCTCATTGGTCGCGAAAGGCTTTTTAGCCAAACAATTTCAACCAGATCAAACAATGGGATGGCTTCGAGCTTGGCCGTACACCGACTATAGTGATCCTGCAAAATGTCGTGCCAAGCGGGAATCCTGGTTCCATTTCTCCATGGATCATAGCATTCTCAAAGCTTTCAGCAAATTCCAAGGTGGTGACTGGCGGAAGCTTATTTGTGTCACATGCTGCTCGCATGTCGACGAGTTTACTGCTGTCGGCCG
Source organism: Mycena galopus ATCC 62051 (assembly GCA_014925785.1). Taxonomy (NCBI): domain Eukaryota; kingdom Fungi; phylum Basidiomycota; class Agaricomycetes; order Agaricales; family Mycenaceae; genus Mycena; species Mycena galopus. The sequence continues at coordinate 233,743 of WIQG01000228.1, read as the reverse complement.
GGAGATGATGTAGGAGGGGCTTCCTGGGATTTTCTACCTCCCGCTCTGGAATGAATTGAAGAACGACCTTTAGACACTCGCGTTTCGCTACGCATTCAAGGTTTTGTTTATATATCTACGTTTTTCCGATGATTATATTTCGTCCCATTGTCATTAACCACCTAAAAGCGGTGTCGCCACACCTGAACCCCTTCGTCCGTTGCTTGATCTCGGAAAGGCGCCCCGGTCCACCGTCGCGGAGTCATAGTCACGGTGCTGTTTTCCTCGGCGTCGCCCCCCCTGCACTGCAATCCACTGGGTAATAGACATGCGGGATTCAGCATACATCGGTCCAAGGCTGCCAAATACTGCCCGGAACCATAATCGAGTCGACCATGGAGGAGAGAAGAAACAGAACATATCGCAACTCCTCGGGTCGTTGTGTCGGAAACACTTTCAATTGGAGAGCGAGGTTGAGCCTCGCCGGCCCCAAATTCAGTCCGGCATTTGCTCCCTTGGTCCAAGCCTCCAAGGACAATCGGGGCGACTTTATTTTGTTTGTTGCATTCGAAAGTGGAATGCATGAACAAGACCAATACACCATGGTCGCGGGCCAAGTTTGAACTGGGCATAGAGAACTTGAACTTAGCATCTGGTCCTTAATACAGGAGCGGGACGTGCGCCGTGAATGCAATTTCATCGGCGGCATGCCAGCGAAAGCGTGCCAGGTCAACTAAACTCTGGAAAGCAGCTATTCTTAAGAGTGTATAAGGGTTGCTTGTTGAACTTCGCAAATTACAAGTGGTTGGATAAAAAAGGCGGGAGGGACGTCGGAAGATAGCCTCACACTGCCTTCCCTGGCTCCCATCCAAAGACCATGACCTTAGATTCAGGATTTCGATGCACTGAATGATTTTAGAAAAGAGGACTCACGAATGGCATATCGCCGTCGGATTGCCAAGGAGTCCACAGGAGCCTACAACCGAGCCGGAGCCGGATCACAGACCTCTTCTTTCCTGCCACCATGACTTCTCCCCCAGCGAAACGTCAGCGCACCGAAAACGCGTCAATAACGCGTTCAGATGTTTGGTACAAAGACGGCAGCGTCGTCCTGCAGGCAGAAAACACCCAATTTCGCGTCCACTGGAGCATTTTATCTCAACACTCTTCCTTCTTTCTTGATTTGCAGGACCTCCCTCAGCCTCCAGACGAGCCTACCGTCGACGGTTGCCCCGTCGTTGAACTTCAAGACACGGTTGAAGACGTCCAATTTCTGCTGAAGGCGCTGTACGACCCGTTCGTGCGCCGTGTTTGTTTTTGGTCGGCCCATACTGACTTGAGCTGGTGCTCTGCATGTAGGTTTTTCGTAGGCCAGACTGCGCTCCCGTTTGCCGCGATGGCGGCTTTCATTCGGCTTGGACGCAAGTACGATTTCAAGACTCTGTTCGATTCGGCAGTGGCACGCCTAACATTTGAGATTCCCGCGACTCTCGAGGAACACGACGCTCGGCTTGTCGATGATAAATACCAACTGACAACTATCATCCACTATCGCGAATTTTATTTCGACCTGTTAATGTTGGCGCGAGAGAATCGTATACTATCGGTCCTTCCTCTTGCATACTATCATGTGCTCAGCTGTAGCACGGTGAGTTCTTCCGTTGGCAATTGATACCCATTCTCAGGTTGTCCACAGGCTGAAATCTTCGATAACCTTCGAAAAAGGGACGAAACATTGACATGTTTACGCCAATGCCTCATTAGCCGCGAAAAGATTCTACTCAAGCAATTCCAACCCGGATACACGATGGGGTGGCTTCGAAAATGGGACTATAAATGTGGCAATTCCGCAAAATGTGGTGCTATCCGCGAATCCTGGTTCCGTTTGTACATGGACGACAACACTGTCATGCCTTTCCACAGCTTTGTTCCGGATGAATTGCGCGCAGTTTTTTGTGCCACATGCTCTCACCATATCCTGGAGTCAACTACTGCCGGCCGAAAGAAGATGTGGGAGGAGTTGCCGGGCATAGTTGAGCTCGCGGGGTGGGCCGAGTTAAAGAACAACCTGTAGACCCAATCCTGTGGACATTTGTGCCTCAACATGCATTTGCATCCACACATTGATCAAGCAACAACAATATTCCACTAACAATATTATACTAATCTACATCGTATCAACTGTTCTTGTAAAGACGGGCAGCTATGTGGACAATCGGATAGTTAGCATCATAGGATGCACCCTTCCGCAAGTATGTAAGGGACAGCAGTTCGGACATCTGGAGAATATACGTCGTCGTGGCTTCCGATGGACATCGGCACCACCTAAACGACGGAAGGAAGGGTACAACTACCCCCGCGAGCACTACGTGAGCGCTAACACGGTCCAAGAAAAGTCTCGCAGTGCACGAGGGAACAAAATCTGGACAATGAGTTAGCTTACTGTGCACAAAGAGCGGACATATACAAGTAGACGAGACAGGTTTCAGCAGAATAGAGTTCGTCATGATCGTTGATTCAGGGCTTGACTTCTATTTTATTCATCCTCGAGTAACCGGACATAGACTCACGAGTAGAAAGACACTAAAGCGCTTGAAGCTGTTTGTAATACTTGCTCGTCTGCGCCTCTGCTTTTGTGCGTTTGTAATTGCCGATGCGCGCGAGGGTCGGCATCGCATTGGACCGCGAGCATACATAAGAAATCTGGAGGAAGAATCAGTCCACGGTGCGCCAGAAAAAGACAGAAGGATGAAAGTTCAGTAGAATAGATTTCATCAAGATTGTTGATTCAGGGCTTGACTTCTATTTTATTCATCCTCGAGTAACCGGACATAGACTCACGAGTAGAAAGATACTAAAGCGCTTGAAGCTGTTTGTAATGCTTGCTCGTCTGCGCCTCTGCTTTTGTGCGTTTGTAATTGCCGATGCGCGCGAGGGTCGGCATCGCATTGGACCGCGAGCATACATAAGAAATCTGGACGATGAATCAGTCCACGGTGCGCCAGAAAAAGACAGAAGGATGAAAGTTCAGTAGAATAGATTTCATCAAGATTGTTGATTCAGGGCTTGACTTCTATTTTATTCATCCTCCAACGATCGGATATAAACTCACGTAGAACATATTGCTGCTTGCTGGTGAACTGGAAGCGACTGTCTTGTCCGCGCCTCGACGGTCTTGATCCTCTCTGTCGGCTCAGGAAGGCCCACTAACCGCTCGGGCGACCCCGCAAGAGCACGACGGGGAAGAGGAGATGGGCGAGTCCAAAATGTCCATGTCGTCGAAGAGGGAGAAAAAAATCGTGACTGTCAATGTGACTTCGGCTACCTGTCTGTCTCCTTGGGCTTGTGAAAGAACGAGCGTGAGTTGGAGTCTGTGGCTAGAGTGGGTGCAGGAGAAACATTCGACACGTGTGGAACAACGAGAGAGCAAGTAATGCAAAAACCACGGTGCGCGACGTTGGCGCGACTTATCCGAGAGGAGGCTACTGGAGGCCGCGTTGGATTTCGTATTGTCGAAAGCTGTAGCAGATGTTCCAACGACGGTTTTCCGGCTGGTGTCCAACGGGAGGACATTATGGGATGAAGGAAAAAGACTCGAAGATCAGAAGGTCAAAGCGTTGGATCACAACATTTGAGGACAAGCATAAATATATTCTAGACTAGGGATACAGAGACAGAAGCTGTACCTCAAACATTATTCTATGAAAATTCGATTGTCATACATATTGCGACCCATGAAGGAAATCAGGCCCGCTCTGCTTCAAACATGATACACGTTCCCGCGTCTTCGTGGCAGACCTTGATGTTCGAGTACCCAGTCGCCGCCAGACGGGTACGCCATTCCTTCTCGTCAATGGTGCAGTGCGCGCGATCATCCGTGTAGCCAAACCATCCCTGGAAGGATCCCCAAATGAAGTCATTCCAAATGGCTCCTGGGCGCGGGGGATTCGCGCTACGCGCAGTGCCATCGGTATCGACGACGAGGAGGCGCCCACCGGGTGCGAGGAGGGAGTTGAGATCGCGGAGGGTTGCATTGAGGTCGGGAACGGCGTGGATGACGTTCAAGCCCGTAATTATGTCGTAATGACCGAGCTGGAGCCCTTGCTCGGTCGGCGTCTTCGATAGGTCGTACATTTTCGCAACCATGTGTTTGTACGTGAAGGATTCCGCCAAGCTGCTGGCCAGAGAATAAGAAAGATCCGTGACGGTGTATTCGACATCGGCGTTGGGCATATCGCACAACGCCTCGACGAGGAACTTGGTGAGACCACCGACACCTGAACGCACGAACAGTCAGCAAAATCATCAGAGAATGGAAGAAATATACCGACCTGCGCCAACTTCCAACACCCGGATTGGACGCTGCTTGCCGAAGCCAGGAGACGAAACGAGAGATTTGAAGTACTTCGAAGCTTCCTGGTTCATGCTGGTGAAAACCCTGTTCTCGCGATAGAAGCCGTCGATCATGTCGTCGGAATACAAGGCTCCGACCGCTGCCTAAAAGGATGGAGTCAAAAGCTCAGTGTCTGCTACACGCCGCGACGCAGATACACATACCGCTGGAGACTCCATTATGGACGGGTGCACCTTCGAAATACGGTCCGTCGTTTCGAAGTACAGAGGGAACAGCGTCTTAGAACGCTCATATTCCTCGTCCGTCCACGTGCTCTGCGATTGGGTTCGGACGAACTCCTCAGTCACGTCAAACAACCGCTGCCGAGAAATCTGTGCAGGCGTTAGTTACCATCTCACATCGACAGGGAAATGTTCGGTACCTCTGAGCCGACAGGAGGATTTTGCTTGAGGGTGTCCGCCATGACTCGCAGCGCCACCGTATCCAGAATCTTGAACATGACTCCGAGATCCTTCATGGCAGGGTTGTGCACCATCGAGGCGAGCTCGTGACTCGGCTGCGGATCGACCCAGTCGAATTCGAGACTGCGCGAAAAGTCCGCCTTTTCGAAGATATCGAAGTGGCCCGAGTCAAAGTACTGCGTGCGAGTTTCCCGCTGGCTGTATGAAACGCCCAAGTCGCTCCAGTCCAAGCCAAGGAGAGACCGCAGCCCCCAATTTGCGATTAGAGCGTTGATGGGGGTCCGAACCTTGGCGATCTCCTCGACCATGCGTTGTCTGGCGGCTTCCTCGCGGGTCTTCGCGTCGGTGGCAGCCCATGCAGACCAGCCGCCTCCGAACTCAACGACCTGTTTCAGGTTCATCTCCGTAGTTTTCTTAATCCATTCCCAAGACTCGAGGGCGTTAGCTGCAGAGGGGCGACCTTCAGAAGCGGCGACAAGGTTATCGCCGTATGTACGGCGAGCGGGGGCAGAGTCGCGGCTACAGCAGTCGGCAACCATGGCTACGCTGGCCTTTCTCCCATACAGAATCAAATCCTCGAAGGTCTGAACGTCTGCGGTGAAGCCGTGTAGCGGAGAAGTGAAGACCATGGGGTGGTGATCAACGAAGGTGAGCTGAACGATCTCGTCTTCATTGGCTTCGAGGAGCTGAGCAAGGCGCAGCGTCGTCATGCTAGAAGCGGAGAATCCGGCGATACGGTAGGGACCGGCCGGTCGCGCTTCTTTGATTTTCTCGAAGTAGAACTGCGCCAAGGTGTCGACGGTATCAAGGGGAGCCTCGGGAGTCGGTTGAATAGCCCAGAGCGGAGTAGAGAACTGCTCTTGGATGGCCCGGAAAGCAGCGATATCTCCCGCACCACCGTGAAGAATGATGAGCGGGGTTCCGCTCCCAATGATGAGTTTGAGGACGGTCTGGCCGGGCTGATGAAGCGCGTCCCATGCGAAGGGCCGTTCGGTCGCATTGACCACGGGCTCGTCCACTGTCGTCTGCTTCGTGTTCTGCATCTTCAAGACGAGGTCCTCGAGGCTGAGGTCGCCCAATAGTTGAATCTGAGAGATGGACATATAAGGCTTCAAGGCGGTGGACATTCTCGCCGCAGAAAGAGAGTCGAGACTGATGGAAACTGTAAGTTTATACCATCAAGGCGACAAACAACTTGGCTTACCCGTAGGACGTGAGAGGGACGTTCCTCTCAAACTCATCCTCGGAAGCGTCAACAAACTTGAGGACGATCTCTTGCAGCACCTCATACGGGTCTTCGACCTCGAGTGCATCTTCCGTGGCATCGATTTTCACAAGGTGATTGTAGAGCGGAGACTCGCTGACGGATGTGTAGATGGCATCCCAATTCAAGTTGGGGACGTAGAGTGAGATGCGCTCGCCATTTGCCATACGCAGCAAGCCGTCCTCGAGGCAGAGGCAGATTTCTAAAGATCATTAGATTGGATGGTTGATTTTCATTGCGATTCTCATACCGTAGCTGTTGTAAGTCGACGATTCCCACATCTCGATATGAGAATTCGCGGAAGTGAACAGGTCAAATCCGACGTTGGAATCGGCGATTCCAGGCGAGACGAAAGCCCAGGCATTGGGGTACCGTGCCGTCAGATACTCGATACCGGTGTTGGCGCTGTTAATAACAGAGGTTAGATCGAAGAATGACATTCGTGGGGGCACTCACCTCGCGTAGTTGGTCTGACCTGCGGCGCCGAAGCTTGCGACAGAGGAAATGGCGAGCAAGAAGTCAAGTTTCTCGACCGCGACGACCTTCTCCAAGGCGAAATACGCGTCCGTCTTCGGTTTGAAGGGGATGGGGAAAGTCTCGGCATCCTGCTTCAAGAACAAACTGTCGGCCAGGACGGCCGCGGTGAGCACGCAGCCAGCAAGAGGACAATCCAACGACTTGATGAGTGTTGTGAGAGCATCAACCGAGGTGGCGTCACAAGCTTCGAGCCGAAGATCAAGGTCGGGAAGGCTTTGCAGATAGTCAACTGCACCGCGCAACGACCGGTTCTTAGGGCCGGCAAGTCGCGCAGCGCCAGTTCGGGAAGTGACGGCGATATGGCGAGCACCTTTCTGCAGTCACAATCGGGTCAGTAGTTGTTGGCAACAAGAAAGGGTCGGACTCACTCGGTACATCCAAATGGCCACCTGGAGCCCCAAAGAGCCAATACCACCCAAAATCACGTAGAACTTGTCATCCGCCAAGGTCAGAGACTTCGAAACGTCGAAGGTGGGGGGAAGCAATTGCGCCGGAGTGAGCGAGACGTTTTCCACACTGACGGCTGCCAAGGCCTTAGGCAGGTGTGCCTCAATTGTGGTGCCAATTAACCAGGGATTTTGGGCTACGGTGGCGAGCGCACCCTGGTCTGCATCATTCCAGTTGAATACAGACACACCGTTGATCCGAGGGACGGTACGAGCAGATTCAATCGGTAATCCGCCGATAATAACATCACCAGGGGAAAGACGAGGCAGGATCAGAGGAAGGGAGGCGGGAATTAAAACCGCTTTGACACCAAGGTGTTCGAGAACGCGCGCGACGGAGGCAGCAAATTTGCCGGTGTCAAGGACAACAGCTTGGATCTGCTGCAAGCTCTTCAACGGCCGGGAGTCGAGGCGAAGACCAAGGGCAGCGAAGACCAACAGCAACGCGACACTCGCAGAGCTCGGCTCATCAGCTGTCTCCGGGATCTCAGCGATCTGCCCCTCGTGAACGACGACAAAGTTGGAGCGAGTGGATGGCACGACGGCCACCACACGAGTTCCGACTTGCCACTGTGATGATCGGGTGCGCGCCACTGTTCCGACAACGCCCCGAAGTCCACCCTCTGCGTCGGACAAGGAGGAAATCTGTACGAGAACGTGGTTGGGTCCAGGCAGAGGAGGCGCGGACTGCACAACAGTGTTGGACGGCTCTACTGCCCAGTACTTGCTATGATCCAGAGTTTCGGGAGTGCGGGGAGCGTAGGAGCGGAAGCGTGGTACCAGAGCTACGCCCGAGGCATCGATAGCGACTTCGGGCTCGAGCGAAGAGAGGCCAGAGAGCTGCTTGATAGCGGCAACTCGGGACTCTGCGTTCCATGAGGGATCGAAGAGAGCCAGACGGATCTCGACGGCGACGAGTTCCCGCATGAGTGAGCGAGCGAAACCCGTGGCCACTCCACCGTCGAAAGTGCCCAAGGTAGCCTCGATCCAGAGCTTGGTCGGAGGGCCGCCTGACGACATGGCACCGAGGGCAATCTGTTGCACATCCAACGCACGGGAAGTTTCGAATGTGAAAATGAGAGGTTGCTCAGTGGTGGAAGTCGCCGAAGGTGAGGAAGAAATGATAGGCAAGGAAGGCTTCTGTGCCCGCAGTGTCAGGAACAACGACTTCTCCGCTTGTGACCCATCTACGACGTGGAAGTTCGCTTTTGAGAGCTGAGCATCCCACTCCGACGGGGTCCATCTGTGATGCTGCCTTCCGGAGCGCAGCCCAGACCACTGTCCATGCGGTGAGAAGACGTGGTCGATCCATTTTCCACCCAGAGTTTGCGGGATCCCATTGACCTCGACTGCGATGAGGAATCCACCAGGAACGAGGAGTCCGCTCAAATACTCGAGTGATCGGTCGAGCTCAGATGAAAAGCCAAGCGTATGCGTCTCGATAACGACATCATATGTGTTCGGCGAGAGGCCAGCCTGCTTCGAGACGGAGTCGACATTGAAGGAAGCCTTGCGCACATCGGACGACTGTTCGTGGCCGCACGCAGTGTAATCCAGCCGCAGAGTCGGGTACTCAGAAGCAAGAGCAACGAGCAGCTTGTGAAGGGATCCCGTGGCTGTCCCGGTGTTAGCGTGAGAAATTTGACGAAGGCAAAACTCAATCACCATCTCCGATGTCGAGCAGACGGAAGACTTGTTTTCCGGATTTCACAGCGTGGTCGAAGATCTGGCGGACCGCCGCTACGCATGACTCCAACGAAGCAGGGAAAAGACTCAAGATCGCAGACGGTTTAAGCTGTTAATGTATGGTCATCTCTCTGCAGAATATACGCGGCTTTGGCTCACCTCAACCACCTCAGCAGTGATGGATTGTGCAATTTCCTGGAAGACTTTGCGGTCCTCGTTCAAGGTGGCCCCCACGTCACCATTTGCATGGCCGTTAATGTGACCGTTGGCATCTCCGTTCACATGCCCGTTGGCTGCCTTTTGGGCTGTGAGTATATTGTAAAAGAAAGGAGGCCCATTGCGCACCTTCTCTGCAGGGGGAGCAACTAGATCATCCAGGAAAGCATAGTCACGTTCTTTGAGACGGGGCAGGGCCAGCTCGGCAGCCGGCATGCCAAGAGGTTGGTAGACGGACTCGTAGAATGTGTCCGGGCGTGTGGGCACCGCACCAGCCCAGTGCTTCGTCCTACAGAAGGCATGAATGAAAAGAAAGTTGAACCATTCATGACCACTTACAGAACACAGTTTATCAAGGTCACCAAGCGTTCTCCTTGCTCATTGACAATGAACGCGTCGCAGGCAACGGACTCTGAAAAATAATTGTTGAGCGCGGAGAATGGAATAAATGCTACATCGACTTACCGGGCGTCCAATCATGCGGCACGACGTACGAATACAGCGTGTCCGGAATACCGTTCTCAACTGCGCGGTCGTAGAGAATGACGCGACCAATGTGAGAAGGCAGGTAGAACACGCTCTTGTCGGCGTTGCCAGTAAAGACGGGGTGCAGCAGGCCGTGAATGCACGAATCCAGCACAGACGGGTGGAAGACGTAGTTGTAATGCCTGTTTGCAGTTTAAAATCTGGGAAAGAGGAATACAGCAAGTCCTCACTCAGTCAACTCCGGTGCCTTCCCGCGAACCTGGAAGAGAATTTCACGGTCGCCCTCGTAACATGCCTCGATACGCCGATACAGCGGTCCAAACGCAGCAGTGGAATTCAGCACGGCATAAAGATCTAAATGCACGGTGAGACCAGTCACGAATGAAAAAAGAAACACGCACTGCTGATGTCTGCAGTCGTGCAGCGCGAACGAATCGCGGCAAGGTCGATCGGCCCGAGATCTTTGTCCATCACCTCCGTCGTCATGAACCCTGTAGCGTGAAGCCGGGGCTGCAATATCTTGTCAGCCAAGAACGGAAAGGAAATGAAAGTCGTCGTACATTTCTCCCCAGGCCCTGGGAGGATATGATACTCCATGCATGTCCATCGGATTTGACCTGTACGTCCAACACTTTCTCCGGGAGGAGGGGAAGCAAGCTACGCAGCTCGATGTCCCAGATAGTACGGGCACCTTCCTCGAACATCTGCAAGCATCATTGAGATGAGATCCTGTCAAGCAAAAAGGATCTTACCATCTCAAAGAAACCCGTGGCAGGTAAAATTGGCTCCCCTTTGATAACATGCTCGGCGAGATCAGGGTGGGTCAGGGCGTTCATCGCCAGAGTGTCGTAATTGAGCGGCCCTTTGCGCGTGCGCTTCTGCTTCAGTGCCAATCTCGAGTTCTCCGAATAAAACGGCATGGGTTTGGGGGCGAACGGGTACGCAGGAAGGGGCTTGGAGACCTCGAGCACGTCGGTGGAGTTGACAGCATTGAAGTTGATCGTGTTGACTCCCAGAGACGAGAGGTTTCCAATGCACAGAAGCAAGTCGGCGATTTCGTTGAATTCAGTGATGTTCTTGGTGCGGCGCATGGGGCAAACGACCTTGTCGGCCTTGGCTCCCATTCCTGATATGTAGGACGAAAGCGCGGGGTGCGGGCCAACTTCAATGAAGATGGCCTCTGGCATCTCCCCAACGACAGCGGTAACAGTTTGTTCGAATTGAACCGGTACACCTGAGAAGAGTAAATCAATCGGAAACGAGGCATTAAGACGACGTTCACGTACGACCGTTGTTCCACATATATTCCGGGGTGAACTCTTTCTCCCACCTCTCGCCAGTCTGCGTCGAGTACGTTGGGACAGTAGGAACGTGAGATCTTCCTGGATAGCGAGCAAACGCGGCCTCCATCTCCTCTACATACCGTGTCTTGCACGGCTCAAGAAGGCTGCAGTGACCCGGTACACGAGCTTTAATCTGGCGCGCAAACATGCCGCGGCTCTGAGCAATAGCGATAGCTTTGTCGAGCATCGCCTGGGTACCAGAAATCGTCACCGCTTCAGGCGCGTTGTAGCACCCCAGCTCGAGCACATCGTCCGGTCCCGCCTCCAACAGCACGCCGCGGATGATCTCGCGCGCGACGCTTGGGATGCATGACACAGCGGCCATGCCACCACTCCCTTCCACAACCGTCATCGCGCGCGATCGGCGGATGGCAATCTCCATCGCGAGTTCCTGCGGAACGGCCCCCGAGGCATACGACATGGCCGCCTCGCCGGCGGAATGCCCAAAGACCATGTTGGGACGGATGCCGAATGCTGCGAAGAGGTCGACGAGCGCCATTTGAATCATGGCGATGCTGGGCACGGTCAGGGTAACGGGCCATGTGTCAGGCAAGGCTTCCTTGGGGCGGGCGTCCCCAAAGAATCCGAGTTCGTTCACGATAGAGGTGCCCGCGATTTCGACGTGGACCTTGTCCATGCGGAGGATGCTGTCCCTGAAGGCAGGGTACATCTTGAAGAGCTGCCGTCCCACTGAAACTCGTTAAGAGGCGTCAATGGGTGAGCGAATGCAAGCTTACTCTCAATGTGCTGCGGTCCCTGCCCTGAGAACACGAAAACGAGCGGCGGCGCGCCTCGGGGGACGAAGCGTGGCGCGGGGAACACAAACGGACGATCTCCGGTGCTGATAGCGGCCGTACGCCAAGTCAGCTGCCTCGCGCGCCGTCCAAAGATATTCGACAACGCAGGCAGCTCCTCTGGAATTTCGGACGCGAGCATGGCCAGGTCCGTCGCGATAGCTGTGGCACTGCGCGGAGACAGACCCGCTGCCATGAGTAATACTGGTTTTCCTTTCGGAATCGGAGCGACATGGCGCGGCTGAAGGTAAAATCAAGTCAGCCCAGATGAATGTTGAGAACAAGAGAGTAAGCACCTGCTGGGGAGGACTTTCCACAATTACATGCCCATTGGCACCCAAAAGCCCAGAAGCGTTGCTGAGATTTGCGAATGATCAGAAACGGCGGTGTGGGAATATAAAGCGGATCACACACATCGAAACTAGCCTCTTTCCGGAGGCATTGCGAGTGTTGAATTCTTCGACACCCTCGGGAACACGCATATTGTATTCGTCCCAATGAATCGCTGGATTGGGAGACTTGTAATTGGCCTGCGGCGGGATGGTGTTCGTCGCAAACATTCCGCAAACCTTGGTGAACGACGACAGGAAGGAGGTGATCTCGGTGTGTCTATGAAAAAGGTCAAATTTCAGCAAAAATACAGCACGCATATTCTCACCCAATATTTCCCTTGACGCTACCGATGATAAGCTCGGAGTCTCTCTTGAAATAATTGCCGACCCAGTTGGCCTCTACAGGGTCCCCGACTGCTGTACCCGTCGCGTGGCACTCGACAAAGTCTACTTCCTTTGGCGAACGACCGATGCCCTTGTACGCCGCCAACATCGCAGCAGCCTGAGACTCAGCAATAGGCGTCTTCACTGGTCCTGCAGAACCTATGCACCGAACACACGATTAAATTGTTGCGCTTCGGGAAACTTTCAAGAACGAACCAGTGGAATTTACTGCCGTATTCAATACCTATAAAAGGACATCTAAGAACCCCATTGTGATAATGATGGAAGAAGCTGATCCTTACCGTAGCATAGATTTTATCACCATCACGGATCGCATCTTCGAGCAACTTGATTACGAGAACCACGACGGCCTCCCCACGTCCGAACCTTTGGAAAATCAGTCTGTGGAACAACTGGTGACGACACATGACGTACCCGTCCGCAGACGCGTCGAAAGGGACGGACTTCCCACCGGGTGCCAAGATCGTCAATTGACTGTAGAAGATCCAATCGAGGAACCTATCCAAAATTAAATATAACGCAATGACAAAATGCTTCCGCTCCCGCGTACCTCTGATTTACTTGACTCCCGCCGATTACTGCTGCTTCACAGTCGCCTGAGCGCAGCGCTTGTACACCCAGGTGGAGAGCCATCAACGAGGAACTGCAGGCAGTGTCGACAGGAATGGACGGCCCCAACAAATCCAACTGGTACGAAACACGATTCGCAACAGCCGCTGCGCCTCCTCCGAACCCGTCTCGCACATCCCACTCATCCTGTTGAAGGACGTTCGTTCGGGATCCGAAAGAAATATAATAAGGGAGATACATACCGCATCTGCCGAGCTCAGAAGGTCAAAGGCAATTCCGGACGTGTATGCGCCGACATTCTGGGAGCGCGAATTGATACCGGAATCCAGGAGGGCAAGAAAGGCATGTTCAACAAGCTTCCTTGTCGCGACGCCCATGGTGAGTGCATCCTTGGAGGAAATTCCGAACTCAAAGTGGTCAAACAAATGGACATTCTTGAGGAAGCAGGCCTCCTCGGGCAATATCTGGCCCAGATGAGAGCCTTGCCATCTGGTGTGGGGTGTTCAACATCATCTCTAGAATTCTTCGCGCAATACGCACCCTTCGATATTGAATCGGTCTTTCGGAACGCGTTCAGTAGCGTCTTTTCCTGAAAGCAGAAAGTCGAAGAATGATTGGTGGTCGAAATTGGCCTCAGAAAGTGTGCCTGACGGAAACTCTGCAGAGATCCCGACCTACGCATAATTAAAATAATGTCGAGAACAAGACAAAGAGAATTGCACGCGTACCACGGCGATTGGCTTTGGAGAATGAGAAGGTTCTGGCATGGTTTGGAAGTGGTTTTCGTGAAGGCGCAGCTGGTAGCTGCAAGGGTCGTAGACTTATGTAGGGAGACCGCGGAAAATATGATGATTATGCGTGAGAAGAAGAGGTGGATGACAGAACTTTTAACAGAGGATGGAAACAGCGAATCATCCATCGGGTCGATGGTTTCGGAAATGGTGAAACGAATTGGGATGACCGAAAGGGGACCGGAAGAACTTAACAATTTCACAATGGAGATGCGACGCTCAGGGATCTACATACTGCGTTGCTCCTTTGAGTTGCCATGCTCCTTTTTACTCCTTTTGAATGAGAAAACAACCAAAAAAAAAATCTAGGCCGCGTTGGACCGAAGCCCGTAGATTTGCTTCCGGACACGTTTTGGAGAAGCATATTGTGCTCATCAGAAGAAGTACCTTGCCGTATTTGTAGAACGAGGCATACGAATTCAAAGATGGGCCGGGCCGTCGGGCGTCGGTATCGGGTGATTTGACCCATACTCAAGTCCGAGATCACCCATCGCCGATCTGATGATCGATTGAATCGATTTCACATGTCTGCTATACGGTGAATTATACGTAACAGGCCGTAACTGTCCTCAGCCCCAATCTTAATCTTGGCAATCGTCTGCAATCGTACTATAACAAGGCCAAGACCCAACTTTCTCCCAGTAACACTATAACTCTTGCAGCATGTCTGAAGCCGAGCAAACCCCCTATGTTCTGGTGGTACGCATTTTATTCCCATTTCGAGTGCAACTCCCTTCACAATTTCTTCAGAACGATGACGCCGAATGGGCGAGGTCAGATCGCGCGTCAATCTCATGTGTCCAACTGCTCAAACCCGAACCATCTTAGACTCGATGCTATGCACAACGGAATCGCCGCCTTCTTGGGCAACGAATTGACCCCAGCACCTTTGGGCCAGCCCCGCAAAATCCTGGAAATCGGGTACGAGTTTCTTGTTTCTCGTTGAGCAATTCAACTGATATTTGTTTCTAGTGCGGGATCCGGAGCATGGTGAGCTTTCTTTTGAGAAACCCTTTACCTTCATTCACCGCCGGCGGAATAGGGCTATTCAAGCAGCTAAGCTGTACCCTGACGCCGAGGTTCTCGCTGTTGACATGAATCCGCTCCCGTCCAGGTATACCATCTTGAACCATTTTTCGTCCTACATATTAACAACTAAAATTCAGGCCCCTGCCTCCAAATATGCGCTACCAAAGCATCAACGTTTTGCAGCCCTTGCCTTTCGAAGCGGGCACCTTCGACGTTGTCCATATCCGTTTGGTCCTCTGTCATGTACCTGAAATCTCGAGAATCTTTCGTCCCAGAGCTGACCCCACGCGCAGCTCCCTGACGCCCACTCGGTCCTGTCCCGCATTATCGACCTCGTTTCCCCTGGCGGCTGGCTCCTAATTGACGAGATCGACTGGACCGAGGCGTTCGATGGTTTGAGCAAGGCTCCAGGGATCAAGCACGGTCTTACTGCCCTGGTCAAGTCCATGGAGGCCGAAGCTGGAGATCCGCATTACGGAAAGAGCCTCAAGCCGTATCTCGACTCGTGCGAGCGCTTGACCGAGGTTCACGTTCGTGAGGTTGAATTGCCGGTGTACCCCATTCCCGCAGGTATGCCGAGATGTTTCAATCACTTGTTCACGTTATAATTCAATTTTTGACAGAACCTGGGTTGGCTGGTCTCACTCAGATGATGCGGAAAGCCCTCGTGGGCGCTATTGGAGCGGCCAAGGTTAGTACCGCGACTGTCGGGATCACGAAGGAGGTCCAGCAGAATTTCCTCGAGGAGATGGCGCGCGAGGACATGGAGTGGCAGTATTCGTGCGCGTTGTATTTCGCCCATGTGAAGAAGAGTGCCTAGATTGTGGGTAGATTGTACATGCTGTAGCTATCCCTGTCACAAATAACCGTTTACCCGTTCCTAATTTGAACCTTGGCACGCTTTTTTATCCTCTCTGAAACTACTATCGATTGGGTAAAGGGAATACCTGTTCGACTTGAATTTTTCCTCGCCTGCCTTGTAATAAATTTGGGGTCGCTGTAGCCGTGCCCATTAGCTTCGACAGGCGGCCGCAGGAGGTCAAGGTAAAATCGAAAATCGGATTTGAAAGGTTTGTGTAATGAGGTATGAACGCAGCGAAACAGTACGAGACACAAGACGCCAGCAAAACATCAACAAACTCGCTGATTTTGGCTTCGCATCCACGTGCATCGTCTTGCTCGTAGGGCCGTCCGTCCTGCAGCTTCTTCTTCGCCCACCCACCCTCACCTCTTCAGTTTTTGCCCCACCATAAGAGTCCTCACCTTGGGTCTGCCAGAGACGTGCCGTCGGGCTTCCCAGTCGCCCGCCTTGCGTCCGAGTCTCGGCACATCAAAACCGAACGCTCGGATCACCCAAGGATCACCCCTCGCCGTGCCCATCAGCTTCTACAGGCGGCCGCAGGGTAAAATCGAAAAGTTCCTAGAGACTGGAATCGCCACCGGGGGATACCATTCTGCAGCACTCCTTGCGAACATTCAACACTTTCAGGCGTTTAGGAACCTCCGAGGCAATCGAGCACCCAATTAACCGTCTTCAGTCTGGGTGGCGTACTTGAACATTGTAGCGGGCGTAGACATCCAAGTTCATTCCAACTCGTCGACTGTCGAGGAACTGCGCCGTAGGGGAACTACGCCATAATTCATCAAGTCGAGCGTTGACTCAGAAGGGAATCTTTTCCCAACAGACACTTTCAGGAACCTTCGCAGTTCCACCCCCAAGTCTCTTTCCAGGAAATTCATCCAGCCGCGACACTGGCTGTTCATCTGGTCTATGCGTCCACAATCCTGGCTCATGCTGTCATGTTCACCGCACAGAGGGCCATTAAGAAAATTGTGACTCTAGGACAGAGGCATTCGACCGTCACAGCTCCGTTCGCTAGAGCGGCCGAGAAGCGTGTTAAGACACAATCCTTCAACACTTTAAGTAACTCTTCGATTAACCGATCACCGTCCTGACCAGATCAGGACAAGTTATGAACCTTCAACTTCGCAATTACGACAAAACAACAGTCTATGTCTCTTACCACCGGAATGTGGTGTTATCCACCCCACCCACTCTCCGCCTCCGCGCCCTCTACACCCGTATGCCCGCAAAGTAAATTCGGGAACTCGGGGTTTGACTCCCTGATCTTCGTCTTGTTCGAGAGTAACACATGTTTCTTTCTTCGATTTTCCTTGGCCGTCCCAACCGCCGCTCAAGGATCCACAACCGCCCGAAGATAGAATGTTCTGCAGCTCTGAGGCGATCGACATACGAGCATCAAATTAGCCATCCTTATAGTCCGCGCCCTCTACACCCGTATGCCCGCAAAGTAAATTCGGGAACTCCCTGCATTCGACATGATCAATTGGCACATATGGGGGCTGAGGCAATTCTGGATATTCATTTCGTCTTGGTCGAGAGTAACGCATGTTTCTTTCTTCGATTTTCCTTGGCCGTCCCAACCGCCGCTCAAGGATCCACAACCGCCCGAAGATAGAATGTTCTGCAGCTCTGAGGCGATCGACACACGAGCATCCAATTAGCCATCCTCATGATGGTCCGCACCACAAGGTCGCAAAGAAAAACGCAGTGCTGTAAGTACAATTTTACCTATCGGAGTTCGCTCCGTTCTACGCTCGCAACTCGGGGATCGATTCTAGAACATGAATGGAGTCTTCTACCCAACGAGCACTTGCTTTCTTCATTTCATCGAGCCGCGGAACTGAGGAGGAGGAGGTTTGCCTGCGCGGTCCCAAATTGAAACAGCAGGTAGCCGTACTACATGCATAGACGTATTATGTATGCTACGGATGTCCTTCATCGCCACCGCTGTGAACAGCCCCACTTGTCATCCCACCTACTTAAGAAAAGCAAATAAGAATCGTGTTACCGTCTCACGACAATTGATGTTAAGAACTGAAAGTATAATGATATGTCTAGCCGCCGCGTAGCGACTTTAGACACGGTTGTATGCTTATCTGGTCCTACTCAGTCCTACTCGTGCATCCATGCTGTCTCAATGTGACCAGGTCTGGAAGTATGTTCATTCGGTCCCACTCGGAAACAAGTCTTTCCTTTGACTTTTTCGGGGACATTCATCGAGCCGCGGAACTGGTATCGTTATTTACCCGGGTCTACTCGTGCATCTATGCTACCCCAATGTGACCCGGCACGGTCTTACTGCTCTGGTTAAATCCATGGAGACTGAAGCTGGAGACTCGCGTTACGGAAGAGCCTCGAGCTGTATCTCGACTCGTGCGAGCGCCGAGCAGCGCTTGAGCGAGGTTCACGTCGGTGAGGTTGAATTGCCGGTGTACCTATTCCCCCAAATATGCCAAGATGTTTTAATCCCTTGTTCACATTGTAATTAAATTTTTGACAGTGGGCGGGTCTCACTTAATGAGGGTCAAGGTAAAATCTCGTATTTTGATGAATACCATCAAGAATGATGGCCAGCCAAAATGGCGGGCCCGGACCCGACAGCGCTACTACATTACGGTTTAGAATGTGGCTCCGTTGGTGGGCAACAAATAAATCTGAAAATTTTCAGACGTTGGATTCACATGTCTGGCTCCTTTTCAGATCGCCAAGTTTCAAACATTCAAGGTTACTTGTATTTCGAAATTCAGCGGAGAAACTCCCGGTTGAACCAACCGCCACGAGTTGTAACGCGCAGAATTCCGTAAGTGTTCCGAGTCGCCGAGGACCTCGAATCCTCGAGGCTCGATCTCCGACACTCTAGAGCATTACCAGAGCGCCGTTTGTTTTTGAGGCCTGAACGTGAAATAGGGGGCGCTAATTGATGTGATCGGCGGTTATAACCTCATGCATGTCCGACTGTCTCTTCTGAAGGCACGCAAATTGAAAAGTTCCGACGGTTCAAGTTGCACAGTTGAATCGACGGACCGAGCTGTCGCCGTCGGGAACGGGACTAAGCCATATGCAGCTAGATCGGCGCCATCAGATGGGCGCCATGCCCTTCACCGCCACCGATTGCGCCGGTCACCAAACGCATTTGATTCGAGTACACCGCCGATGGCTCCAAATAATCATCAGTTCTTCCACTTCGTTTCTTTGATTTCTTGCTCCCCGTCTGATTCTTTCTCGCGCCCCGCTTTCTGGAGCTAATCTTGTTTTAAACACATCTTCCTTCTCTTTCAGAATGACTGTCCTCACTATGCATCACCACTCCCCAACCGAGGTCCTCAATGGCTGGAAACCAGTACACGCCGCCGACGCCCTTGTTTCCTCTGAGCTGGACCTCGAAATCCCCGCCAATCTGACCGTGCCCCAGTTCCTCTTTGAATCCCGTCATTTCGCCCGCTTGGACCACCACCCCGATTCTCCGTGGCTCATAGACTCGGTGTCTGGCCGGCCTATTGCTCGCGACGAGCTCAGGGATCGAACTCGAGCCCTTGCCCAGGCGATGAGCGTACGGTACCATGTCGGTGAGGATATATTCTGTCCTCCAGTGTCGTCCCTTGACTTTTACACTCAGAACAAGAGGAAGAGCCAATTGGTAGGCGGATGACTTGCTTCCTGAAACGCCCCTCACAGTAGATCACAGTTTGTGTCATAAGCGTAAATCACGTCGGTGAGCCTATTGTTCGGCCACCAAGTCTACCTGGTTGACTTCGCGTAGACTACCCGACAACAGTATGGGCCTCCCATCTCCTGGGCGCTGCGGTCTTGTGAGCTCCCGGATTTCCTTTCGTGGTTAGGCGGCTTGGACTCAACTCCAAACAGCACCACCAACCCTGCATTCACCACTGAAGAGTTCACCCTCCAGTTCAATGCCGCCAAGCCCTCTCTATTCTTCGTCCAACCCGAGGTGCTCTCGACTGTTCGCGACGCAGCGGCGGCGTGCGGGGTGTCGTCTGACCGCATCATTGTGTTCAACACACCATCGAACAGCGCTGTTTCAGAACGTGCCGAGAACACCCCGTTGACCATTCAAGACCTGGTAAACATCGGGCTCGAGTCTGATCCTTCTTCGTTCCGGGAACAACGCCTTGGCCCGGAGGAAGGTAAAACCAAGACCGCTATTCTGTTCCCTTCGAGCGGGACCACAGGTTCTATGTCTGCCTACGTTCTCAATGCAGCCGCTTATATGTTTTTAGGCGTCCCCAAGCTGATCTCGGTATCACATTACGCATTCATCGCGAATGTGCTGCAGGCAGCTGTCTACAACGCAGGAACGGGCAAGGAGACGATACCCGTTGCACAAAGGCGGTATAAGTCTGGAGATGTCTCTCTCGCAGTCCTGCCGTTTTTCCGTAAGTTTTGCGCTTTCTTCTTTAATTTAAGGTTCTGATTGATTGAGCTGATAGACATCCTGGGACTGTTGATTAACGTGAGTCTATTATGATAATAAACGCGCCGGCAACTGACAGCCAGCTAGCTTCACCATGCGCTTTACTCGGGGGTACGTCGCAGACCTTAACAGCCAGTGGATGTTAACCTCTGTTCAACAGATGACTGTTGTTGTGGCGCCAAAGTTCAGCTTAGGCGGCACGGTCAAGACTATTGAAAAGTTCAAGATCACGCATCTTTTGTAAGTGCACGTTGAAGGAAGCAAATGTGTTGATCATTGATCTACATCGCAGACTTGTTCCGCCCATGGTGGTGCTATTCACGAAGAAGCTAGGCTTGGATGTGGCGGAACTCCGAAGCGTCCGAATGGTTTCCATCGCTGGTGCTCCCCTGAACAATGATCTCGTCGCCCGCTTCTCCCAAGCTATTCCCCAATCCGTCATTGGCCAGATATACGGTATGCCCACAAATATTCATCCGAGCCCCGCGGAATTTGATCACGCCCCACCACGCAGGCATGACCGAGGCTGGAGCCCTCACCGCACCTTCTCTATCAGCACAAGTTGCCACGCCCGGATCTGGCGCGACCTCGGCCAGCGTGGGTAAACTCCTCCCGGGTGTTGTATGGAAGGTTGTTCGTTCCGACGGCACGCTCGCGGAGCGGGGCGAGAAAGGCGAGCTTTGGGTCAGAACCCCTTCCATGGCGGCAGGGTATCATCAAAACCCGGAATCGTCAGTATTTTTGCTTTAATTTATTCCGGATTGCTGAGCTAGATGGTACTCAGGTGGTCGGATACTTTTGTTGATGGATGGCTCCGCAGCGGAGACGAGGTGTACTTGAACGATTCCGACGAGATGTTCGTCGTGCAGCGCTTAAAGGTCAGCACATCGGATTTCTCGCAAATATAGTCGTTTCTTAATGCTCGAATTTCATGAATCCAGGACTTCATGAAAGTCAAGGGCTTCCGCGTCAACCCCGAGGAGCTCGAGAGCCAACTCATTAAACATGCAGACGTCGCAGACTGCTGCGTCGTCCCCGTTCCCGACGAATTCAGCGGCGAACTGCCCAAAGCGTTCGTCGTCCTCACGCAAGACGCACGGAGTCGTGTCGGTGCCGATGCCCAGCAGCGAGCGAACGTCGAGGCTGCGCTTGTGCAGTACATAGCAGAACACAAGGTCACATACAAACACCTCGGAGGTGGCATTGAAATTTGCGACGCGATACCAAAGACGGCGTCGGGGAAGATTCTGCGACGGCTTTTGCGCGATCGGAAACCAGTGGCGGCATAGTGTTCATTTGTTTTTTGTTTACTCCTTTAATGAGTGATATTTATCCACGTAGATGTATCTTATTATATATTTGTGCAGGCGCACAGCAACTCTTTTTTACTTTGTCCACAGTTGAAAGTTCAGCGAACGCGATTGTTGTTGAAATGGACATCCGAGCCTTCCCAATGTGGCAACCAACATGTCCAATTTGGGATTGATAGCGTACGCTTTTCAGCCGTGGAAAACGGAAGTTTCGAGGCGCGACCTGCCAAATTTCCGTACGCTAATCCTGGGCCTGGAATTTCCTCGTACTCGATAAGCAACCGTAGGCGTCGCGATCAAGAACCCACAAATATATGCGAACACTGCAAAATCCGTGGATATACGGGGCACGGCAATCTGCATAAAGACGGCCGCGCGCGTGTTGATATTGGTTCAATTGGCAGGATTCAACCATGAAGTTGGAAAATTTTACGTATCAGTGAGGTTGAACCTGCCTCGCTGACGTGCCCTCCACTACCAATCTCAATCTCGCGTAGAGACGAGCGTCGAACAATACGGCGCATCTTTAGTAAAGTACCTCGCCGTTCGCTAAGCGGCAAAGATTGAACACCGATCAGCACACATGTTGCTCTCTCGCAGTGTCCGTGTCGTCGGGAACGAAAAATCGAAGTAGTCGTTGATATCTTGTCCTTCGCTCCAGCCCTCGGACCAAGGTGGAGCGACAATCCATAGACAATCACCATGTGCTCCTCTCAACCATACCATTTTGTCCTAATGACCATGGTGTTGACTTGTGTGTGATAACTTGGAAGTTATCCCACTGAACCGACCAACCAAATGTCACAAGAAACGCATCGAGACGGGTTTCGTGAGTTTCTGAAGTCCAGTTTTTAATCATAAACGCTATGAACGGTAATCCATTGGGGCACAAACCGAATCAATTGACCGAAAATAATTGTCGCGTGCCGCTAGATAAGATTTATTCCGCCGGCGGCCGACTGGGAAACAGAAGGCTTTTTAGGGGTCAGATTTCCATTCCGAAATGCCATTGCAAAAATGGCGGGGCTCTGATAGCGAATGCACAAGGGACCGCAGCCTGCCTTTTTGGGTCCAAATTTAAAAATGGCTTCATAAATATATGCTGTCAGGTCATGGTCTGGCGTAGACAGACACTGATTGTATCTGGCCGTACCTTGCGATACAAAACATGTCAGTCTGAAGCGCCGAAATGTGTTGCGCGACCAGCGGTACGCCAGACATTGATTGTAGATAGGCACTCGTACCTCGCGATACAAAAGTCATCCGGACCGCGCCGAAATGTGCTGGGCGGCCAGCGGAATGACAATCATCGTCTTCGACCGCTAAGAATCTCGGTGTCCCTGCTGTGAAAGCAGTAAGAATCTGTAATCTATTGAAGAAATTGATGTTGCATTCAGTTGAACCTTGATGTATAGATGGAAACAAACCATCATAGATGAAGGACCCACCCGCACGGAAGAATTCACTCAACTGGAGTATCCTGAGACCTCATGGTTGCAGAACTGTAAGTAGAGGAATTTTGTATCAGTTGAAAATTTGATGTTCGAAACGCGGGCAGGCCTGCTCTGTAGTGAGGTCAGTTGATGTAACATAGATTGAGACACGTAGGCGAGCCTTCTCGTACGAATATCGAGGTCGGAAACGTGGAACCACAGTAGTATGACCTGGGTTGACCTGGATGATAGTGACTTCTGCTGATTTCGGTGCGGGATCCGCGTCGACTCCGAGTCATTCCGGCGAAACTCGAGACGTGTATTGAATTCGTTGAGACCTGGTGGCTGGAACAACTATAAAAATCCTTGTGTTAGTTGGAAAAATTGATGCTCGCCACATGTACAGGCCTTCTCTGTATGTGGCACGAAGTATCATAGATGGAAACAGCATAGTAGACAAACCTTCTCGGTGGGTGCAGGCTCAACTCAACTGGATGATAGACGCTAGGTACTTATGTCGCTGCGGGATCATCGAGACCTTGTGGCTGTAATTCTTGACTGCGAAGAATCTTTTCTATCAGTCGAAAGGTTGATTGATGTTCGCAACACATGGACCGGCCTTCTCCGTTGAAGCTACTAGTGTTTGATTTACTTTCACTTATCATAGATGGACACACCTAGACAAGCCTTCTGGTGCGCCAAAAGCCAACTCGACTGGATGTATCAGAGAGGCTGCTACTTATGTCGGTGCGGTGCTGGATGTGGGCCGCAACTGTTGGGGCTACAACGGCAGTAAGAATCATTAATATTGTAAGTTAGTGGGTGACGGTTGATGAGTGGACCCACAACTTCGACCGCCCGGGTCAAAACAGACTACAAGGTGTGTCTCGGGGTCGCATGTGGAAGGTCATTGGACTGCAATAATGGCGCGAATCCAGTAAGATTAGATTCCCCCACACGCGGGTCAAATAGGCTCCATGTCGCTGGGCTGGAATATGGCTACGTACCATATTTCGGGGTCGTATGTGGACAACATTGGAGCTACAATGGTAAGAATCGTGGCCGCCGTCGACGATTGGACTCACAAAAACAGACTATTTAACGGACGGAGCTCGGGCGGTATGTGGAAAGGTATTAAAAATATGCGCCCAACCTGAGCTGCTATTGAAAGTCATGCGATACATTTGTCTTTAATTGCAAGTAGCTCTTCGTTGCAGCGGAGGTAAACTGGATGATTTTTGTTTGCCCCAGAAAACGAAGATCCTCGCTCGGGTGCGTTTATCCATCTACAACGTACTTTCCAGATAAACTTACTTCAAACTCAGGTTCAACTCACGAATTTCCGTTCGCATGACGTGGTGATCGACGATCTGCGTACTGTGAAACGGGTCACCGACTTTCAATTAGGACGGTAATCACGGCGAGCAACGGAATTGTCAAACTTGAGACGAAGATAACGTTTATCGGGGATGCATGTGGGCTCAAATTGATTGAACACCGCACCTCACAACGAGGATCGGCTTTGCAGAATGCTCTGCCAGGGCCAGGGCGGCTCGATCATGATGGTTCCAGGCTGCGGCGTCGGGCGCAAGTATTTGGCGCCGGTAATTTCCGTCGGACGGGCATGGCAGCGCCGGCGAAATTATGACGAGAATCTGCGATCACCTCACACCCTAACAGATACCGATAGCATCAATCGCGCCCGCTTCTCAAATTATCCCCATCGACTTCTCCCTCTGATTGTGAATTTCATTTTCGGTAACCCGGAAATGTGACGGCATAGACCCGAATAGAGCGACACCTTCTCCACCTTTCTCTCCACATTCCACATTCTCACTGTCGGAACCTTCTTTGTGTTCGCGTACTTAATCCACCACCGCCTCCTTCCAATTCATCTGCTTCAACAGCACCTTGTTTAACTTAGATTCAGTCATGACGTCTATTGGCAACCTCTTCAACGATGTCGATTCCAAGGCAAAGCCCTCTAACCTGCTTGGAGAGTTCGTCAACCAGTACCTCGAGCTCGAGTCCTACAAGTGCGTCTCTCTCTTGGTCGCTGAATGTACTGCTGAACAACAAGTAGGAATGGCAGGGTCATTGAAATTGACGGCCATTCCCTGTCTATTCCTGCGGTCACCGCTGCGGCTCGCTACGGTGCTCCTGTCGTCTTGAAGGACTCGCCCGTCATCAAGGAGCGCCTCGAAAAATCCCGCGCCGTCCTTGTGAACAAAATAAATGCCAACCTGAGCGTCTACGGCGTCAGCACTGGCTTTGGGGGCAGCGGTAGGAGATCACAGGCTCTTTTAGTACAGTCTCTAATGCGCTGCACAGCCGACACCCGCACAGGCAACACACTCGCTCTTGGACATGCTTTGCTGCAGATGCAGCACTCCGGTGTTTTACCTTCGTCCACTAATGGAATATCTGGCCCACTACCACTCCTTGATCCTTTGGCGTCCACAAGCATGCCAGAGGCGTGGGTGCGAGGAGCAATCCTTGTCCGCATTAATTCTCTGATAAGAGGTCACTCGGCTGTTAGTCTTCTGTTTTTCTGCGCTTGCTTTGTAATAATTGTGTGTCAATCTGCGCAGGTTCGTCTTGAGCTGATTCAGAAGATGGCTGAACTTCTGCGGGCCAACATAACACCGCTCGTCCCTCTTCGCGGCAGTATCAGCGCATCTGGAGGTCATTTTCTTTTCTTGCAGCTGTACCATCACTGAATTCCATCACAGACCTTTCCCCACTGTCCTACATTGCCGGAACTTTGGTGGGCAACCCATCCATCAGGGTATTCGATGGGCCTCTTGAGTTCGGGGGGCGGCAAGTCGTGTCGTCTGTGCAGGCGCTTGAGAAGCACAATATTTCCCCTCTCATTCTACAGGCGAAGGAGCACTTGGGTATTCTTAACGGCACGGCGTTCTCGGCCTCTGTTGCCGCCCTTGCGTTGAACGATGCCACCCACCTCGCCATGTTGGCTCAGGTTTGCACGGCGATGGGAACCGAGGTCCTGCTCGGTGAACGGATGAACAACGCACCGTTCATTCACGCCGTGGCTCGTCCTCACCCTGGTCAGGTAAGTACTTGGTTCTATATTGGCCGACTTAAATACTTAACCTTGGGTACTCACTCAGTAGAGGTCGCCCAGACAATCTGGGATCTGCTCAACGGAAGCAAGCTCGCTCATGGACACGAAGAGGAGGTAACGATCGAGGAAGACGAGGGCGAGTTGCGCCAGGACAGGTACACCGTTGCGTCGAATCCTTTGTGGGCCAGCACTGATCTTTCTTCAGATACCCCTTGCGCACGGCGCCTCAATTCCTCGGACCTCAGATAGAAGATCTTCTTGCGTCGTTGAAAACGATCACTCTTGAGTGCAACTCCAGTACGTACCTGAAGAGATTTCATCTGTGCTCCGATGCTGAAATTTGGGTCAGCGACCGACAACCCCCTGGTAGATGGGGAGGCTGGCGAGGTGCACCACGGAGGCAACTTCCAGGCCATGGCCGTCACCAACGCGATGGAGAAGACTCGTCTCTCCCTGCACCACATCGGCAAACTTCTCTTCGCGCAGCAAGCGGAGCTTGTCGACCCTTCGATGAATCGCGGCTTGCCGCCCTCGCTGGCCGCCACCGACCCGTCACTTAACTACCACGGCAAGGGCCTCGACATCTCTGCGGCGGCGTATGTCGCAGAGCTCGGTTACCTGGCAAACCCCGTCTCGACGCACATTCAGTCTGCTGAAATGCACAACCAGGCCGTCAAGTACGTTCGCTTGTTTGGTCAAAACCATAGGCGCTGATCCTGCATTTAGCTCCCTGGCCTTGATCTCGGCGCGTGCGACGATCAACTCACTTGAGGTGCTTTCGATCTTGACCGCTGGGTACCTCTATATGCTTTGCCAAGGTCAGTCCTCTCCTCTGTTATGATGTCATGTCTGACCTTCGACCGCAGCGTACGACCTGCGTGCCATGCAAGCCGACTTCCGCCGCGGCCTTGCCGAAATCGTCCAGGAAGAGCTCACTGCGCACTTCAGCGCGCACTTTGCCTCCATCGATGACTTACCGCTCCTCAACAAGCTCTTGTCGACCATGTACCACACTGTCGACCACACGACCAGCATGGATGTCCGCGGGCGCATGGTCAAGGTCGCCGAGTCGACTACCTCCCTCCTGGTCGAGTTCTTCATGACTTCGTCCGACGTCAACTGTCTGTCGCGGGCATAACAGCGCTACCCAGCTTCCGAGACACGGTGGCAACACGTGCGGCGGCGAAACTCGGTGCGCTGCGGGAGGAGTACCTTCTTGGCGCGCGGGGTCCTGCGCCTGCAAGCGCATGGCTGGAGAAGACGCGGCCGATCTACGAGTTCATTCGCGTGACGCTCGGGATCCGGATGCATGGGATGGAGAAC
The DNA here is from genome assembly GCA_014925785.1 of Mycena galopus ATCC 62051. NCBI lineage: Eukaryota > Fungi > Basidiomycota > Agaricomycetes > Agaricales > Mycenaceae > Mycena > Mycena galopus. Next base: position 206,602 of record WIQG01000228.1, on the reverse strand, counting down.
CTGGGTCTCTTCCGCGAGGGCTTGGGTGCGCAGGATGTGACTACCGGACAGAGTGTCTCCTTGATCCACGAGGTGCGCTGTTTGTTTATTGCCTGGTCAAGGACATGACTCACCTGATATGATTGCAGGCCATCCGTGACGGGAAGATGCAAGCTGTTGTGGTGGGGTTATTCAATTAACGTACAGTGTGATGAAAGCGTCGGCGGTTCACTGGACTGGAGGAGCCGGCACCTGTTGCTCTTCTTGTGTATTTCGACAGTGTATAGGGCAATTAATATATGTATAGAGGCCCCCCGTGCACTCGATTTTGATTCTCGTCCAGTGTGTCGTCGTCAGCTGGAGGTGTGGTGTGAGGAACGAACGAGAGAACGGAGCCATAGACACGGGTATGCATAGAGGCCCCGTGCCCTCGATTTCGATTCTCGTTCAGTGTCGCCGTAAGCTGGAGGAGGAAACAAGGCGAGCAAGACTTTGGATGTCGGTGATTATTCAAAATTTCCCCAAGGCAGAAGAAGACTGGGAATGGGGGGAGGTAGAGGTAGTGCACTTGATTTTGATTCTCGTCCAGTGTGTCGTCGTCAGCTGGAGGTTGGTATGAGGAACGAAACCAGAGAACGGAGCCATAGACACGGTGTGTGCATTAATATATGTATAGAGGCCTCGTGCCTCGATTTCGATTCTCGTTCAGTGTCGCCGTATGCTGAATCGCCGTAAGCTGGGTCGCCGTAAGCTGGAGCCGCCGTAAGCTGGAGCAAGAAATAAGACGAGCGGAGACTTTGGATGTCGGTGATTATTCAAAATTCTCTCAAAGGCAGAAGACGGGGATGGGAGGGTATAAGGTATTATCAATCATCAATCAGACCCACCTTTTCATTCAAGTCAAGGTCACCATGTCAGCGGAGGCCGGCGGATCCAGTACGCTCCCGCGATGAGACTCTCCGTCCGTGTCCTCAATTCCGCCAATCAGGTGAATGAATTGGAATAACTGGGTTCGCATCTATTGTTTCACAGACTAAGACACATTCAGACGACGCGCTTTTGAGACCACGAGAAATAGAGATGGACGGAATAGGACCAATCCGGCGCGTCCCCACCCATCTCCTGGAGAAAGGCTTCCTGCACCTCTCTGGTCAGGCCCCCCGTCGTGACAGCCTCGGGATTCAACTTCTGCGCCCCGACAGCATTCATGAAGGCCTGGCGCATGGTCTTGCTGAGAGCCGCCAGCGCGGGGTCTGTCCATCAAAATTGAACAAAAATAAGCAATGGATACATAAATAGGCTTGAGGGAACATGGACCTTCGGGAGCGGGATTCATCGGCACGTCGACTTTATTGACATTGACGTCGCTAAATGCGCCCGAGCTTTCCAAAGCCGACTTTAAGCCTTTGCCGAAATGTGCATCACCGTCGTGCGACTCCATTGATTTGATTAGGCCAGTGAAACCGCGCTTTACGCCTGGTGCGGTGTCGAGACCTTCGAAGGCATGCAGAAAATCGATGTCGTCGACTAGGAGCCAGCCTCCCGGAGCGACGAGGTCGATGATGCGGGGGAGGACGGTGTGGCCGTGCGGGAGCTGGGCAAACGCGGATCAATTGGTCGTTCGGCGTGCTTGACTTTGGAAACAGCATACATGACAGAGAACGAAGCGGATATGAACGATGTCAAAACTGCCCGCTGGGAATGGGAAGGGCTTCAAGATGTCGACGTTCTGGAAACGAATGTTGGAAGGGAGGGGTCTGAATATTTGGCGGCAGTTGGTGGTTTGTGAATATATTCAGTGGCAAGCTTACCTGGCCGGGAGCGGGTTCATGTCAACGGCGAGGACGTCTGCTTCAGGGTAAGCCTTGGCGGCTTGGATGGCCCTAGTACCAACCAGTCCATCGCAGAATAGGGACATCGATGAAAGGGCTCACCATGCTCCTGAGCCCGAGCTGAAGGGGAATCTTTGTTATTTGGACAATTCTTCAACGTTCAAAAGCAGTTCGCACCCGATTTCTAGGATTTTACGTGGCTTGCCCATGTCCACGGGAGACAATTTATTTTCTAGATATTTGGCGATTCCATTGTGCTGAGCGTCGAGCCTAACAATATTGTTTTGGAATTATCAATGGTAAACTGTAAACGCAATACCTATCCCATTCGGCTCCATCGGACTAGACGTATTCAGAGAGGAGTGTATGCATAGACAAAGAAACTGCTTACGACTAAAGCGTAGGCGGTGGGGGTGGAAGACATGGTGCAAGTTCAAGGAGGTATACCTAATTGGGAACACATCAATATATTGCTTTCGGGACCACCTCCGGTCAACAACGGTCTGCCGGCATCGTCCCGACTGGATCTAATTCCGTGCATTCGTGTGCAAAAAATATCTGATGATATTTTTGCAAATATTTGATTTCTCGATTGAGCTTTCCCCGGTCAAGTTCCGCACGTGCCCGCGGGGCCGTGCAGTTGCTGAATAGAAGATTGTTGGAATCGTCCGCGACAAGCGTATTCCAAGGAGCAGTAAAGCCAGAAAATTCCCGACGCGCCGAGTACTGGACCAGGCTCAACCAGACCGTTGGTGTAACCGGACAGACGCGATGAAATTGATCCAACCAAGCCCCTGATTTCCGTGAAACCTTTGGGGATAAGATTTAAATTTGATCCTCCCTTCGTTTTCCCTCTTTGCTACGTTCTAGTCTTCCAGACATGGGTTCAGGTCAATCCACGGTATCGAATCCTCTCAAATTCGCGTCGCCCATAGCTTTGGGCGATGATTTGAGCACGCTCCAAAGCTCCAAGAAGCCGCTCAAAAGCTACGACTATGTCGTTGTAGGAGGAGGTCGGCTCTTCCGAAATTGTTGCTTTGCAGAACTCATCTTCGCGTCGCAGGAACCGCCGGCTGCGTCATAGCTGCACGGCTTTCTGAGGACCCCAATGTGAATGTACTCCTGGTCGAGGCCGGGAAGAGGTTCGCGTCTGCCACCAAATCAAGGATTGGCGTTGATGTACCGTTTGCTTCAGCAACAAGGGCGTTCGAAACTCTACCATTCCGCTCGCGTTCCCGCTGCTGATGAAGAGCAAGTACGACTGGAATTACCAGACTGTGTAAGCTTCCTCTCAATACCATAGAATGTCGCGTTGACCAATGGTTTCAGCGGGATGGCCTCTCTCGGCGGGCGCACTAGTTATTGGCCGCGTGGGCGGCTTCTTGGAGGGACTAGGTGAGCTGCATCGTACACGCCCATTTGCACTCGCTCACCAGCTTTCATAGCGCTATCAATGGTTCAATGTATCACCGTTGCTCGCCTGAAGGCATGTTTACAATACTCTCATTATAATTATTGACTAACTTGAACACGTCAGACTTCTCTGCATGGGTTAATGAAGGAGCCAAGGGCTGGGACTACGAGACCATGAAACAGTCCGCGTTTTATTTTAACAGCAGAATTCGAACTTATATTTTATTCAGTTATTTCCGCAAGGCCGAAAATTATACTCCTCATTCAGGCTATCCGGGTATCAATCCCTCTCTTCATGGAACGGATGGGCCAGCAATGACCACTCACGGTGCCCTTGCGGTGCGGCATCGTTTAGGTTAAACTTTGAGGCGGTGCTTATAGTTATTGCAGCCCATCTCAAAGGATATCCTCCAGGCTAGTATCAATGTCGGGATCAATTATTTGCCGTGAGAATGGTTTACTGCGACACCGAGATTATTTCTGAATATTCTCTTCAGCGACTTGAACACGGATGCCGGAACAACCGGAGTCGGCCTCTTCGTGCGCAACGTTACCTCCAACGGCAAACGTGGGCGTTCCTTGTCTAGTATACTTGATTCGGATCCTCACATATCCTTAGGCGTCTCTGCTGCCACCGGATACCTGACCCCGGCAGTTATGCGGCGTCCTAATTTGACTGTTGCAGTGGAATGCCAGACCGAGAAGGTTGTATTTACATCAGACGAAAAAACCCCTCGTGCGACAGGTGTCATCTTTTCCACCGAAAGGGAAGGTCAACGTTTCTACGTTCCCGTGGCAAAGAAATTATCCTCTCTGGTGGTGTTATCGGTACCCCTCAAATTCTCAAGCTCTCCGGACTTGGCCCGCAGCCGAGTTGGCCAAACATAAAATCCCTCTCATCCGCGATCTTCCGGCGGTTGGCGAATACCTGCAGGACGTGCGTTTTCATCTTTTTCCCCTTCTACTTGATTTTGATTCACCGTCATGCAGCACTTCTCGTCTGGCCCTATCTTGATTCGCGCCAAGCGTGGCACCTGGGACTACATTCTTCGGCCTCTCGGGCTCTATGGGCTTTCGCAAATGGTTCCTCTTCGGCAGCGGACCTCTCTCGTCTCTGAGTGTCCAGGTAGCCTGCTTCGTCCGTTCTGACAACACTCGGTTGGTCGCTCTTCGCAAATTTCTTCTAGGGTACTGAATTTGTTCCTTAGCTTGCCCATGCACGATGGTGCAAAGAAGTACCCAATCAAGAAACTTTTCTCTGGCCCGACCGCCCCTGATATTGAACTGTTCTTCGCACCTTTCTTGGCCCCTCCTCTCAACGAACCACCCTACCCTTTCCCTGGACTCACCGCCGTGCGCGCAAATTACTCTTTCCTTTTCTAAGCCCTGATCAATATCCTTGTTCCATAGGGCACTCTCCTCTTGAAGCCCGCAAGCTACGGCTCCGTCAAACTCGCCAGCTCTAACGTCTGGGACTACCCCAATATCGACGCCAAGTACGTACCTTTGACACTCTTCTCAGCTCGCGCTCATCATCGTGCAGCTACCTTGCCGATGAGAGTGACATCGCTCTGTGCATCATGGGAATGAGGCTCTTGATGCGCATCGCGCGCACCAAGCCTTTCGTGAACTCGCTCGACCTTCCTAAGGACTCCAACGACAAGACTTCCCTGTTCTGGCCCACGGACTGCAACCCCGATACCGTAAGTTCCTCTTGACGTTTTTCGTCGAGGGACAGAAAACTGACATCGCGCCAAGGTTTCCGACGACGACCTCGAAACATGGACTAGACTTCACGGCCAGTCTACGGGTCACCCGGTCAGTCTTTTTTTCTTTGCTTATGCTAGGCGAAAAGATCTGACTCTGAACTCACAGACGTCGAGTGCGAGAATGGGCACCTCGCCAAGCACGAGTGTTCTGGATAGTAAGCTCAAGGTGCACGGTGTGGAGGGCTTGCGGGTTTGCGATGCCAGTGCGTTCCCAACTCAGGTGTCGGGACACCCTACCGCTGTGATTGTGGCTGTGGCTGAGCGGGCGGCGGACCTCATCAAGGGCGTGGCATAAAGACATTTTCTTTCGGGTAGAGTCGAATGAATACAAGTCATAACTTATTGAACTGGGCCGTCGAAAACTTTGAAGATCAAACGCAGCACGTAGTTTCTCTGACTTGTCCATTTTGGCCCACAAGTCCTCTGGTTAAAGTTCGACAATAATCGCGCGTGCTCATTAATCGCTCATTGGCAAATGGTATTGAGGGCTTGCGGGTTTGCGATGCCAGTGCGTTCTCGACTCGGGTGTTGGGATTCTACTGCTATAGTCATCGCTGTGGCTGAACGGGCGGCGGAGCAATAAAGGCATATTTTCTTTCGGATAGAATTGAATGAATGAATACGAGCAATAACTTGTTGAATTGGGACGTTGAAAACTTTCAAGATCCAACGCAGCACGTAGTTTCTCTATCCGCGAACCACTACCTTGCCATTTTGGCAGAAGTCATTCGATCAAGGCAACAACAATCGCGCGCTCACATCGAGGCTCATTCGCACACTATTATTTTGAAGTCGCTGTCGTGATGCTCGCTCAATCAAGTACAGCATCGTTTAAAAACAAGTTTTCATCGGTTGTTCAAGGCTCTAGTAAGGAACTACATTCACAGTTTAATTCTAATTGGACCCCTAAGCGAGGGTCTTCTCGACGAGATCCCAAGCCTTCTTCTGCTCAGTCTCGGGAAGCCACGTCCACTGCCACTCCATCTCTTCCTGCATGCGTTTTCCGAGCGCGTCCAAGTCCGCGGCGGCCTCCTCGTCGTGCAGACCACAGTCGATGCCGGTCCGTCGCGAGCTGTCCGAGACGTGGCGGGACATCGGGACGCGGACCTGAGAGTAGATCTCGAGCGCTTTGGTGATGTTGCTGCGGTTGACGGCGGGGTGCGACAGGATTGTGTCGAGAATGTACGCGTCCTTCAAGATGAGTGAGTTTGGAAGGCAAGGAAGGAGAAAGGAGGAGGTTGGGCTACCTCAATCGCCTGGCCGGCGCCGGCACCTTGGAAGTTGGTCATGGCGTGCTGTAAGGTTGGTGATTAGGCCAAATAAACCATGCAGAGGAGGTGCACACGAACCGCCTATGGGAGCAAAAAAAATCATCAGTCAAGGAAAACTTGAGCAGGATTTGAACAACTTACCGCGTCTCCCAACAGAATGGCGCGGGACGAGTTGAAGAACGGCGGAGTGACGACGCAGATCGCCCAACGGCTGACAATCGGGTTGATGCACTAGCAGTCTCAGCATGAGCCACGAGCAGCTTCAAAGATCGTACGCATCCACCTTGAAGAGAGCCTCTACATCGGGTTCCCATCCAGGATACAACGACGCAAGATGCTCCGAAGTTACATCCGCGACCCATGCTCCTGGGTACTCCTCGCCCTCGCGCGAGAAATCGCATTGATAGACACCGACATTCAAAACGTTGGAATGCTCAGAAAGGATGGGGTAAGACATGATATGCTGTATGAACGTCAGATGGAGCAATTTCAAGGGAAACTGTACTCGCACCTTCTCCTTGCCCAAAAACTAGAAAGAAATTGAGCTTTAATCGGAAATTTACGGCGAAACACAGACCTGAGTGGGACATTTGAGAGCGTGATGGTTCGGCGCGTATGAGCGCAGTTTGTCGGCCGAGATAACGGCGCGGTAGACCTCCACGCCGCTGAACCGCGCAGTGACATGGTAGCGCAGCTTTTCTGCCTCTTCCGCACGACCCGCCTTCAACTCGGCGTCTGCGGCGGCATTGTACATGGAGGCGCGTACGGCCGACTTGATGCCATCCGCGCCGATGAGGACGTCGCAGGTCGCAGTCGTTCCGTCTTGGAAGAGAAGCTCAATCGGATCAGACGCGTTCGGCGGCTCGGTGTAGCTGACCAATCGCTTGCTGGTGAAGGCTTTGGCGCGCTCACTGAGCTGGGCCAAGAACGCGCCGTGGAAGTGGGAGCGGCGAAACCTCACGTAGCCAACCAGGCTCGTGCACATGAAGATGTCCTTTCCCTCAGGCGCATCGGACTTGCGATACAAAATAGTGTCCACTATCCGATGTCAGCATTCAAGTCGGCAGATCTAAAGAAACTCGTTCACCAGTCTTATCCATCTCTGGGATTTCATCCAGGAGCGGCAGCAGATGCTTTTGCAAGTCGAGCAACTCGAGGATCCTCCATGGGCGCCATGGCATGCCTATCGAAAGGCCAATCTCGCCGAACTCTGAGGCTGCTTCATATATGGTAACGTCAAGTTTATCGAGCTTGGACAAGGTGAGAGCAGCGATGAGGCCTCCGACACCACCACCGCTAAACCAGACACCATTTAGCAAGTGCAATGTATAACAGGTTTGAATCCATACACAATTGCAACACGGATTTTGGAGTAGTGGCCATATTGAGAGAATGTTATTGCGCTGACGCTGACCCCTTTACGCTATATATACAGGCCACGCGAGGGGCTGGATCAAGGCTGGATTGCACTTTGTGAAACGTTTCTGGTGTAGACCTGGGTCCACCGATCGCATTCTACAAATCTCGTCCTTCACAGTGTAATTTTTGTCCTCAGGTGCATACGCATGTCGCTCTTAATCTTCGTTCCAGCCAGACCGCCGGCGGTGACCGGCGAAACTCACATTTGCAGCGAATTCATTGAACACCCCGGAAGGACTAATATTACCCGCCAATCTCCCGTTTCCGGCAAGTAAACTGGAACATCCTAGAACGGACGAGAGCAATCTCGGAAATGTCGAAATGCTTGGTAGACAGCCGCGTCGGGATTGATCGCAGATCCCTTCTCGGCATGTATTCGTTTGGAGATATCGGGATCGTCATGTGAAATTGGAAGGCGTTCCAAAAACAGACGTTACGGAAGGTTACGGATGATTACAATCATCATCGCGATGCGCCACGTTCCTAGATCTCCGGTTTCGGATCTGGCCGATTTTCACAAGATTTGATCAATTAGCCGCCCGTTGCACAGCGCGCACCTCGCCAAACAACTTGTAACCGATGTTCACAAAATAATTTCATGTGCATCACCCTGCATCACCGCGCTGCAACGATTGATTTTTTTCTGCATGCCGAATACTACCTTTAGGTTTACCGTCGCATGCCTGCCGGGTTTTGCCCGCTGAGCGCGGCTCGAAGGTTCAAATTACAACCGATGTTGACATGTTCAAACTCATAGTCCGACGTAGACGTTATTGTTCAAACTCGCTAGTGAGACGCCCAATGCAATCTCGCCCTAGTTTAGCATCACCAAGTGGCGCAGCGATGCAGAGACCTGAACCCATCTCGTAAAGAATAAACGTGTGGTCGGAGTTGCACGGAGTTGCGTGGTCGAGATAAGCTGCCTCGGGGCCAAGACGTCGGGCGTTCCTTGGCGGCACCATCTGTTGGCACAGCGGAGTTGAAAACTTGAAAAAGGAAATATTGCAGTTGGAATGACCGTTGGCACAGCGGAGTTGAAAACCTGAAAGGAAATATTGGGATGACTGTTGGCACAGCGGAGTTGAAAACTTGAAAGGAAATACAGTTTTGGATGGGTCAATGGGACAACCAAATCATTTGATCTTGCTAAGATGATTCCACAAATTTAGAACATTTCTGAGGAAGCAAAAGTGTTTCGAATGAGTACATCTCGAATGTATCAAAATCTTAGGGCCAGGCAATTCAAACTGATCGAGATTGAAGAAAAATCGACCATCCCATTGAGTGTCCACGAAAAATACCGCCAAACATGACCTCATCATTTGTCTCTGTGCACCTTTTCCCAACCTCATATTGCCCCAGAGATAGTCGGGACCCAAATTATATAAGTAAATCTCATATATGACAAAGTTTTGCCCCAAACAACAGAGGGGAATAGGGAGAACTTGACCATCCCATTGAGTGTCGCGTCCCATTGACACACCCAAAACTGTATTGCAGTTGGAATGATTAGAAACACAAAGAGAAACCCAAACGCACGCAATGAGCTGCAATAAGGGTGTCCGCAGCATGTATCGGCGTATCGCGGCTAAACTTCATTCAGCAATTGTCGGGCAGACGAGTTATCCTATCATGATTTGTCAAACCGTTGGACGAGATGACGTAAAAGACGACCCAGTGAAAGCTTCATAATTCTAGTTGACTGGACTGGATCAGACAAAATAGAAAACCGAAGAAAATAATACAAAGAAGGCTTTCTATGTTTGCTGAGGTTCGAACGTATCGTGTCGTGGTTAAACTTCATCGTACAACCTTGCAAATTGTGGGGCGGACGAGGGAGACTATCATGATTTTGTCACACCGTTGGATGAGAGAACGTGGACGATGGCGCAGTAAAAGCGTCATAATTCCATAACAGTTGAATGTACTGGATCAGACAAAATCGAAAACTGAAAAAAATAAGACAACTTACATCGAACAGAAATATCACGGAATACTTTCTATGTTTGCTGAGGTTCGAATATAGATACTTTCCAAATTGGGATGCAGGAGACAGTATAAAACACCTACTCTCACACCCCTCCAATACCCCGCTCCTCAAAGAAAGAAAAAAAGCTTAAAACATGAGTCCTTGAAGGACAGCATCGTCTGCCACTCGCGCGTTTGTCCATGCGCTTGGAAGGAAATTACGACTTACCAAGCCGTAAAGTGGAGCAGCAGCCTATCAACAATCATTCACGAGAAAGAATTCCGCCGGTCATTAGTCACTGAGTTGCTCAACGGCCTGGAATTCACGCCCATTTTGTCTGTCTGACTTCCGGCGCCTGAAAGGTCGGTTTCCTGAAGCACGCGCGATGGACCGGTCGCGAAAGAGTCGGTGGAGATTCCAGGGAACTTGCCAAAATCCGGGCCTTCGCGAAGGGCGCGTTCCGGCGACAGAGATGAAGTGGTTGGACTAGGATCCGCGCATGAGCGGCGCGAAAGGCGCTGGAGTCTGGGTGCCGCAGTCCATGGGAACTTAGCTTCAGACCATGACGAAGGAAGCATCCCGCCTGTATGAAGACCGGAGTAAGTCATTGACATGTGAGGGTTGGCAGAGGATAAACCCACTCTAACCGCCGTGCCTGCAAGAGGCCGTGATGTGTCCTCGCTAGTCTAGAGATCTATTGAGAGCTGTGGGGCCAACCAAGTCCAATGACCTTTCGAACCTGACAATCACAATAAACACAAGCCTGAGAAGAGAAGAGAATTCTCGGAACCCTTGGGGATGAAGAATCCGCCATGAAAAACTTCTTAGGGTACCCACCGTACCTAAGTATGATCCGTGGCTCATTCGAAGCTGGTGTAGCGTGGATCAAACCTTTGATCCAAATCAGCTGAAGGTGTGTTGCTTTGACCCAAAATTAATTGGCGGATCGGAGTCTTGGCTTTCTGCCTGAAGTGATGGGTTGGGAAAATGGAGTTTCGCGGTATGTAGTGATTTATTTCCGAAAGAAAGACCAAGACCAAGGAGGGTCAAGTGTAAGCGTTCGTGAATTGGAAAGATATATGCCTACAGCAGGAACGATCAGCGAAAAGGAATCAAGTATTTACGGAGAGCCTCGTGGTCGGGCCATTTGGCTCCACCAACGCCATCACGGTGTGGGGCGGCCTACCTCGCCCAAAATTACTTTGGGGACCTCGAGTCGTTGCTTTCGTGCCGAAAAAAGCGATGGTTGGGATAGCCTATTCTAAGGCGGATCGACCGACCGTTGTGAGATTTGCAGAACAGGCGGTTGACTTGGTATGGGTGAGGATAGTGCACTTCGGAATTTATTTTACGAAACAGGCCTTTGAACCCAGCTTGGGGAACGTGGCGAACGAGGCTCGGGAGCCACGAAAGAAACCCCAAACTGCCGCGGATGGTCGCTGCAAGGCTCGAAACTTCAAGGTAAACTTGACGGAGGCCACAAGAATGCCACTTTGAAGAGCCGCTTGTATGCATCTTGTATTATTCCGCCAGCTGCTTTTCATACAGCAGGGAAGATATAGATACTCACGAAGGTACTGTGGGAACTTGAAAACTTGACTGGACGCGTTTTCGTTGCACTAATTGTGCAATGATGTTGTTGCTCGTAAATGACATTGTGGGTGACAGCTTTCACCACTTTACCTCAACTTCCCAGCAATTCTGGAGGAATTTAAGGGAGAAAATGGGTCGCAGCTCCATCAAGAGCTGCGATAAAAGCCTTGTTTCCAGTCGCACACAATTTCGTCAGAGATCATCGATCCTCTCTCGCCCGTCTCAGAGCCTGGAGCTCTCTAGGCTGAGAAGAGGACCGCAGTGGCGGAACAAGAGTCCAGCTGTGGTGGCTCGCCAGATCGGTGGCAGGTGGCAAGAGTTTCGAACTTCTCAGAACCAAACAGGAGCATACAGATACGGCGCGTGAATCATTGTTGGAAAGGGCGAAGCGTGAAAAATCCACTGGATGATTAGACCGTACGGTGAAACTTGGAATACATGAATTATTACTACGCTATAAACAAAAAACTCTACTCGGATGAACTCCCCTGCTTAGTTCTTGAGACTCAGCTTCTTCAAGCGCTCCGCAGCCTCCTCAGCAGCTCGGAATACCTCGGGCGAATAATAACCAGTGACATCCCAACCTTTGGGTTTGATGCCGAACGAGAAACCCGTCTGAGTCCCCGTACGAGCCGACAAGTCGCGGTGAGGACTGTAGTTTCAATAAGTTGGGATGCCTAAATCAGGAAAAGGATATCCTTACCAGGCGCGAGCAATGTCGCCTGGGAACCAGCCTGGTTCGCCTGGCTTTCCGACCTCTTTGAGGAAGCCCTCGACGCTTTGCGCAGTGGTAAAGTCATTCTTGCCGAAATAGTCCATGAGGAAGTAGACCTGTGTAGTGTTCATGAGTTGTCAAGGACGTGATAAATCTGAGAACGGACCTTTGGGTAAGGATTCGGCTCGCCGACAAATAGTTCAAAGTAGTAAAGTAGGCCGGCGTCGTGGCGACCGGGTTGTCCTTCTTGATAAGCTTCAGGGACGTCGTCAATGATATGCTGGGATCGCAACTCCATGTTGTCGTCGGTAGCGGCGTACGGGAACAGGTTGTTGAAAAGTTTCGTCAAATCCGCAATATCAGCGTCATATTTTGGGCCCTTGAGCCTCCCGCCGAGAGTCATATTGTGAATAATCTGCTTGAGAGTATGCCTCGGGGTCCACATGTACAACTATGAGAAGCAGTCAGCGAAGAGCGATGGAAATAGAAATCACCAACTTTGAGGCGGTTATCCTTGAGGGGCTTGAGATCGCAAGCCACCATGGCGAACAGCAGCGCGGATTCCTTGCCCTCATTGGCCAGGAAATCAATCAGCACCTCCAAAGGCTGGGTCAACGATGGATCGAGGGCGGCGACAATCGGTCTGAAGGGAGCCAGATCCGACGTAAGACGGTTGGTGGCCGATTTGAATACGTGCTCGACGTTGGGGTCCGGTGCCGGAGGCATGTAGTAGTGCTTCAGCGTGATATTGCCCGAGGGCTCCAAATCGAAACCTACGAGAGGGTGAGACGACTGCGGCGAAACGAGGTGTGATAGACTTGCCAACGAAGTAAGTGCAACCCGGCACCACCTGTTCCGGACTCTCGAGGTTGGGGAACAACCATTTGTCCAGTTTTTCCTTCCAGTCTTTACCTCCTTTCTGGCTCACGAGCCCCATGCCGCCAGCCTCTGACCACAGATAGTCCGTGACCGCTCCGCCGGCAAGACGAGTTGTCAGATCGGGGTGGAAAGGGTCAATACCGAAACGAATCTTCCGGTTGCAGGGAGCGGTGGGATCAGTGTCCGATGGAATGACCCAGGAGAATTCAACGCAAGAACCGTCGCGCGTGAATTCGGAGAGCTACGCAAAAGATCAAGTCAAGATACTTTGCAAATCAACATCGTCGCATACCTGTTCCTTTGAAGTGCCCTTGACGGTAGGACCGTTGATGCCGCCGAGTCTGGCCCACCAAAAGACCAAGTGAGACGTCTGAGCATGGATGGGATATTGAGCGGTTGAAAGCATAGACGCCAAAGTCCTCGCTGCTCTTTCCCAGAAGAACTTGGATTGCTCAGAAAGCACAGGTAGTGCCTGCGAGTTAGGCAATTAGCTTCAAAAAGAAATGGAAGTAACAAAAAAACGCACCTGGGTGAGGATACCGTAAACTTCAGAGCCATCGGCGTCCTTGGAGACCACAACATCCTCGCGAAGCTTATAACTGCTGCCCAAAAGCTGTTTCGTCACAGAGAAAACAATTTCTTTGACGCTCAGAGTTTCGGGAGGGGGAGTGATTTTTCCGACAATGGGAACCTGGGCTAAAGAAAGTTTAGCCAGAGAAGATGGACAAGGCAACGGGCTCACCGAAATATTTGGCATCGGCGAAGAGAGCTGCGTGGTCAATAGTCTGAGGGGCCATGAGAGTGAGGAAAGTATGTTGATGGTGTGGAAAGCGCTTCAGTTTTAACAGTTTTTAAGGGGGGTTCTCCAGTATACAACGGGTGATCCGTAGGAATCCTCTGTGTTTCAGATCATCAAAAATGCTTCGTTAGATTAGCCTAAACGGGCGGACAGAATTGGGGCAAAATTAGCTGTAGTCAGGTCCGGCCAAGTCCGGCGATATAGTTGCATAGCTTTAAAAAAAGAACATTGCCGATCAATCTGGTTGGTCAGATTTGAAGATCGGCATTGTATGTTTATTCAGCATATTTTGCAATGAATTGGTTCCTTAGCATAATTTCAAGTTGTTGACCAACGGAGAGGCGATCCATAACAACCGTGACAGATATCACTTGTTTCGGCCTGCATTAGTGTCACCACAGGTGAATGTGACAGTGGACCTACAAGGAGAAGATAAGACCGCATCGGGCACTGATTTACGTTTCAGCGGCGTCGTTGAACTTACTTACTATAAATGGGTCGTTGGTGTTGAGTAGACTGAATTGACAGAAAACAGCAACTAACTTACCATAAATGGACGGTTCTGTGTCGAATTTAGACTGTTGTGGTCGCAGGAAGAAGGTCCTGACCCACAAGCGTGAGAAAAGAGGCGTCTCGGGGTCGCGTGGCTCTATTTTCCCTCTCTTCTTATTATTTAAGGAGCTGATAGTAGCGAGAACAGTGCACTTCTTTATTGTTTTGTATTATTGGCACTACGAAAATTCAATAGAATATTTGGGACGGTAACTTCGAGTGCTCTTAACGTCGGAACACCTCGGAGGAATAATAGCCTGTCAGATCGCAACCAGTCGGAGTCAGACCGAATGCAAGAGCGGTCGCAGTGCCTGTGCGGGTCGACATGTCTTTGTGGCGATGGGGGCTATATTTTTGTGAGTACATCAAGTCGGAGCAAGGTGAAACGAAACACGTACTTGGCACGAGCAAGATCGTCCACGAACCAGCCTGGCTTCCCCGGCTTTCCGACGTCCGTAAGATAAGCTTCCACTGCTTTCGCGGTGCTGAGGTCGTCCTTTCCGAAGAAGTCCATCAAGAAGTAGACCTATTGACGTTTGTAAGTGGCATTGAATCCGACAAATGAGAGACCAAACCTTGGGGAAAGGGATAGGCTCGCCGACGAATATCTCGTAGTAGTACAAGAGGCCGCAGTCGTGACGACCGGGTTGATCTTCCTGGTAAGCTTCCGGGACGTCGTCGATTACATGCTGGTTTTTCAACTCGACATCGTCGTCAGTAGCGTAAGGGAAGACGTGTTTGCAGAGTTTGTGCAAATCCTCGATAGCCGTGTCGTATACGGGCCCCTTGAGCTTGCCGCCCATCGTCATGTTTTGAACGATGTCCTTGATAGTGTGCTTTGGGGTCCAGAGATACAACTAATTGAAAGATTAAAGAGTCAGCGACAAACAGGATATTGGGCGATTTGAATAACGAACTTTCAGGCGATTCTTTTCAACAGGGCAAGAGTCGAAAGCCATCATCGCAAACATCAGGCCCGAGTCCTTGCCTTCGTTGGCCAGGTAGTCAATCAATACATTCAAAGGGCCAAGCAGCGACGGATCAAGTGCCTCGCAGACTGACTTCCACGGGGATATATCAGTTGTAAGACGGTTAACGGTCGATTTGAATACAGGGTCGACGTTGGGGTCAGGTGCAGGAGGCATAAAGTAGTGCTTGAGCGTGATGGACCCCGACGGGTTCAGGTCGAATCCTGCCGAAATATAAGAACAGTGGAGTAAAGCACAAGAAACAGACTTGCCAATGAAATAAGTGCAGCCAGGCACAACCTGGTCGTTGGTTTGCAGACCAGGGAAACACCATTTCTCGATGGTGTCCTTCCATCCCTTGCCTCCTTCCTGGCTCACGAGGCCCATACCGCCGACGTCGGACCACAAATAGTCCGAAGTTCGGCCGCCCGCAAGACGAGTCTTCAGATCGGGATGAAAAGGGTCGATGGCGAAGCGAATCTTCCTGTTGCACGGACCTTCGGGATCGGTGTCTCTGGGAATCACCCAGGAAAATTCGGTGCACGCTCCGTCACGGGTGCATTCAGTAATCTAGGAAAGACGGCATAATCAGGGATACAGGCGAGGACTAAAGAAATATTTTAAATGCTTACCTCCTCCTTGGTCGTGCCCTTGACCGTCGGACCGTTAATTCCGCCAAGTCGGGCCCACCAAAAGATCAAATGGGAAGTCTGAGAATGGATAGGGTATTTCGCAGAAGCAAGCATCGAAGCTAACGACAACGCTGCCTTTTCCCAGTAGAACTTCGATTGTTCAGAAAGGACAGGCAGTACCTGCCGGCGCGTTCATTAAGAGGCTTTTGCGGTTGAGGCAGATCAAACCTGGGTCAGGATATTGTACACTTCAAAGCCATCGGCCGCGGGGGCGACAACGTCCTCGCGGAGCTTATAACTGTCACCCAACAGTTGTTTGGCCACCGAAATAACGATTTTTTCGACGCTCCAAGTTTCGGGAGGCGGAGTGATTTTCCCAGCTACGGGAACCTGAGCTGCGAGACGTTCAGCGGAGAGTAATGAGAAACGAAGCATCAAAGGCTTGCCAAAATATTTGCCATCGGCCCAAAGGGCTGCGTGGTCAATAACGTGGGAGGCCATTTGTGGAATTTTAGTTTGGGCGAACTGGCGGTCCCTTATATAGTGAACAGAATTAAAGTGCAACAAGTCACTTGTCTGATTGACTGTCGGAAAGGTGTGAATTTACGTACATATTTTATGGAAAAAAATGCCTAGCTGTTTTTCCCTGCTGTAATAAGGTATATTGGCGTTTCTTGCTCAGGCCCCACTCAGATGGCATGTTGTATTTTGGATCTAGCCCCAGTCGACTGAAAATTATCGGAAATGCCCCTTCCAAATTTAGAAATATGGATGCTTCCAGAGGAAAAGTATTCTTGGGAAAAGAGTGCCGTCTCTTTTGAGGCGTTCCGCATCGGATTCTCTTGCCCTTTCGCCTTGAGAAAGCCAAGGGGCTTGGATTTTTAAAGCCTCGAGTCGACTCGAGGCTCTTGGGCTTTACAAAGGTCACGACTTGAAGTTCAGTGATGGTTAGCGTTGAAAGCACCGGAAATCCGTTGCTAGTTTAATCTTCAAGTTATGTTCGACTCCCAGCATGTTCGAGTCCCAAAACCAGACCGAGTCTAGAGTCAAATGTGGTTAGAGAAACAACTATGTACTGAAGTACTTACTCGGGACGCTAAACCGTTTTTGGCTACGCGAGTATAAAACGCCGCGTACTTCGCTTAAGCGATTGATGGTGGCTGTGCGGTGACAGAGAAGAAAGTAAAACCGTGATGTAAGTATAAATAACCTTCCTTCCTTCCGGTCACATCGTCAATCACTGGCAGATTGAACCACACAAATATAGTTTCGATTTGGGACCGCGCAGGCAATCTTCCTCTCAAGTTCAAATCGGTAGGGAGCCTTATCATTTGAACAGCGAGCTGCATACATTAAGGGGGAGTGATCAGCAACAGCCTGATCGTACCTTTCGTTCCGCATAATTTCCGAAGAGGTTGAAAGGGGATAGCGGACACCGCCCCACATCGTCCCAATGTTTCAAGATCGTCGATCCTACGATCCCAATTCCGTCGTCTTGATTTGGCCAGTTTTTGCACCCATTTATGCAATGATCTAGATTTGGCTAGCCTGTCTTCGTGACATCTTTGCAGACTTTATAAGCCCGTCTTGGATTTCCAACGCAACTGTACTTGCCAGCAATGGACCAATACTTGTCGCGAGAGAGCACTGGAGTTGTGCTCGGTGGCCTGGTATGTACATTGTTCTAGCGCTTCACCTGCGCACTCACTCAAATGGCCTTTGCAGTTCACCCACCTCATCTTCAACCGCTTTGAACCGCATCGACCCCTTGTTTGGGTTTTCCTCTTCTTGGCCCCACCATTTGCGCTTGCGAAAAGCCTTCACTTGCCTTACAACTCTTTACCTCTACTGGTGCTCGAACACCTTACCGTTCTTGTGCTCTCTGTCATTGCCTATCGTCTCTCGCCCTTACATCCGCTATCCCATATCCCTGGACCTCTTTCCCTCAAATTCTCCAACTTGGTCATAGCTTACCACTCCGTGCGCGGAAAGCGCCATGACTACATGGAACAGCTGCACAGACGCTACGGGAAAGTCGTCAGAATCGGTGCGTATAATCGCTTCAAATGACCACAAAAAGATGTAACGTATCCACTCCCAGGATGTGACCAGATCTCTTGGGCGGATGCAGAGGCGGCCAAAATATGCATGGGCTCAAAAGGTCTTCCCCGTTCCGTTGGTGCGTCAACAAAACCTTTTTCGTTTGCAAGGAACGGCGTTCATATTTCCTCTTTTTAGGCTATGCAACTGCAGAAACGGCCGAAACTCCTGGAAGCATCCTGACCTCCTATGCCGCTTTTTATCCGAACCCCACCCAAGTGCACGCTGAACGGCGAGCACGCTGGGCGTTAGCCTTCACTTCGAAAGCTATCAGGGATTGCGACGAGTCCTTGCTACCGCGCATTGATCGCCTGTTGAGGAAAATCGGCGAGCAGGAGGGGCCGTTCGACCTGGGCAAATGGTTTGGATATTTCACGTAAATATCTCATGCTGTCGTGTGTTGCTCTGAACTGACCTTCTCTTGCCTCATAGATTTGACTTCATGGGAGATTTGTTGTGAGTCTCTCCAGAAACTGGTCGTTGGCCTGTCTCACAGACTGAATAGTTTCGGTGGAGGATTTGACATGCTCAATGACAAGGATGCGGAGGGTCACTGGAAGATTATCGAGGACTTTGCACCGTACGTTTAATTCCAATTGTGGCTCTGAACTCCGTTCAATCCTAATTTCAGTTCGATCGCCTCTCTGTACTACCTCCCTTGGCTTACGCCTATTCTGTTGGCGCTTCCGGGCGCAGACGATGCACCTATCAATAAGTTTGTGCGCTTTGCTGTTAGTTGTGTCGACCTCCGTCTGTCGAAAGGCAAGACCCTGCATGACGTGTTTTACTACATTGTACGCGTCCTTCATCCATCCAGGACAATTCGCTGACGATCTCCCCAGGCTGGAGAGCACATCGAAGATGAGAACAAACCGAAACCGTCCCGGGCGGTAATCGACTCGGATGTGCAGACGGGAATCGTCGGTGGATCCGACACTACTTCGAGCGCAATGGCCAGCTTGGTCTTCTGCCTGCTCATGAATCCGGATAAGATGAAAACCCTTCGGCGCGAGATTGACACCACGTTCGCCGTACAGGGTGTCGACCTCAATGATTCTGCCAGGTTGGCTGAGCTGCCGTATCTGAATGCATGCATGTGGGTGCTTCATGTTACCGCCACTTCTTTTGCTCAGATAATACAGAAACGAAACTCTCCGCGTCTTCCCCCCGGTACAAACGCGAATTTCTCGTGGTGTGCCGGCCGGTAACGGCGGCATCCACGTTGCGGGACTGTGAGTTGCGCCAACCGCTGTCCTCGTCCCTCAGCTAACACAAGCCCGCTTGCAGATATCTCCCTGAAAAGACGTCTATGGACTTCCCACCCCGTGTCATCCACCGCGATCCCGAATATTTTTCTCCCAGCCCTGATAGCTGGCTGCCCGAGCGCTGGCTCCCTAACGCCGAAAGCATTATTGGCCAGCCGTTCATCATGAACATGGATGGGTTCATCCCCTTCTCTGTGGGACCGGCTAATTGTGTAGGGAGGAATATGGCAATGCGTAATATGCGTCTGGTCATTTCTCAGCTCGTATATCGGTACGATATCAAGGCGGCCGAGAAGGACCCAAAGGAGTTTGAGAGGCAATGGCTGGCTGGGTTGCAGGACCACCAAATTCTGCTGAAAGGACCCTTGAACGTGGTCCTGAGCCCTCGCTCCCCAGACTCTGCGTAGAATCATCTTGGTGCAATCTAGAATTACTCGTTAGTGACTATTTATCTTTAATAACGAAACGAAGAAGCCAAATAATATATATATATTTCCGAGCAAGTCGTAACCAGTACAGGCCGCCCGGCAGACTTGTTTTGCATAAAAAAATTATGTGATTTCCGCGCAATCCGTCCCGACTTCAGCCCTCTGGCTTTTTTTCGGTTTACCGCTTGATTCAAGTCTTGCCAACGCTTGGCCAATGCGCATAAAAACCCCGCTCCCTATTAAGCATCCTCTACGTACCCTCGTCCTCTCGCTGCTCTCGTCCATGCACCTCTTCACGCCAGCTAGTATACTCCCTGTACTATGTATAAGTGCACATAAGCCCCTAGGGGCCCGCGCGCACTCTGAAATGAAATGAGCATATTAGCAGCCGCCTTTGTTTAATTTATAAACCATTTCTTTTTTTTTGGTGCAGTGGGTGGAGCACGCGTAGATTTAGACGTCGGACCACCCTTCCGATGTATTTGTTTCGGAGCTGTCTTCTTAAACGGGGCAGGTTTGCCAAAGTTTTTGGTCAAGTGGAGCTTCGTTTTGAGTAACAATTTGTTTTTTTTACCTCTGGCTAATATGCTCTAATGTGGAACAAACGACCAACTTCGAACTCACGATAGGATCGGATTGCGTTGGAGCCGCAAGAAATTTATGTTAGCTTTCTTTCAGTTTACCGCTTGATATCAATTGATGCGGATCTAACATTCTTGCGGCCCACTGAGCTCCACCCAGATAGTCGTATTCGCACCGGGGAAACTAGGAAAACTGCGGAGGCCGATTTTTTGACGATCGCTTAATTCCTTACAGTAGCATCCTGCAATGGAAGATTTGGGTAGTCACTCGTTGCACTTCGACCCATGCATGAACGGCCATGTAATATGTTGAAAGAAGTCGAAGGAACATGACTTGATTCGAGTGGGACTGAATGAATATATAGAATTACTTCTAGACTTGGTTACATGGGCTAGCATGGATGCACGAGTAGACCAGGTAAACAACAATACCAGTTCCGCGGCTCGATGAATGTCCCTGAAAATCAAAGGAACAGGACTTGTTTCCGAGTGGACTGAATGAACATACTTCCAGACCTGGTCACATTGAGACAGCATGGATGCACGAGTAGGACCAGATAAGCATACAACCGTGTCTAAAGTCGCTAGACATATCATTATACTTTCAGTCCTGACCGTGTCCGGCCTTAGCATCAATTGTCGTGAGATGGTAACACAATTCTTATTTGCTTTTCTTAAGTAGGTGGGATGACAAGTGGGGCTGTTCAAAGCGGCGGCGATGAAGGACATCCGTAGCATACATAATACGTCTATGCATGTAGTACGGCTACCTGCTGTTTCAATTTGGGACCGCGCAGGCAAACCTCCTCCTCCTCCTCCTCCTCAGTTCCGCGGTTCGATGAAATGAAGAAAGCAAGTGCTCGTTGGGTAGAAGACTCCATTCATGTTCTGGAATCGATCCCTGAGTTGCGAGCGTAGGACGGAACGAACTCCGATAGGTAAAATTGTACTTGCGGGCACTGCGTTTTTCTTTGCGACCCTGTGGTGCGGACCACCATGAGGATGGCTAATTGGATGCTCGTATGTCGATCGCCTCGGAGCTGCAGAACGTTCTATCTTCGGGCGGCGGTTGTGGATCCTTGAGCGGCGGTTGTGACGGCCAAGGAAAATCGAAGAAAGAAACATGCGTTACTCTCGGCCAAGACGAAATGAATATCCAGAATTGCCTCAGCCCGCATATGTGCCAACTGATCATGTCGAATGCAGGGAGTCAAACCCCGAGTTCCCGAATTTACTTTGCGGGCATACGGGTGCAGAGGGCGCGGAGGCGGAGGGTGGGTGGGGTCCCGGAAAAATTCAAAGGAACAGGACTTGTTTCTGAGTGGCACTGAATGAACATACTTCCAGGCCTGGCCACATTGAGACAGCATCGATGCACGAGTAGGACCAGATAAGCATACCAGTTCCGCGGCTCGATGAAATGAAGAAAGCAAGTGCCGTTGGGTAGAAGACTCCATTCATGTTCTGGAATCGATCCCTGAGTTGCGAGCGTAGAACGGAACGAACTCCAATAGTAAAATTGTACTTCACTGCGTTTTTCTTTGCGCCCTGTGGCGGGCCACCATGAGGATGGCTGATTGGATGCTCGTATGTCTGATCGCCTCGGAGCTGCAGAACATTCTATCTTCGGGCGGCGGTTGGGATCCTTGAGCGGCGGAAAGTCGAAGTTGCTCTCAACCAAGACGAAATGAATATCCAGAATTGCCTCAGTGCATGCGGCATGAGCAGATTATGGCGTATAGACCAGATGAACAGCCGTGTCGCGGCTGGATGAATTTCCTGGAAAGAGATTTGGGGGTGGAACTGCGAAGGTTCCTGAAAGTGTCGTTGGGCAAAAGATTCCCTTCTGAGCCAACTTTCGACTTGATGAATTGTGGCGTAGTTCCCCTACGACCAGTTCCCCGACAGTCGACGAGTTGGAACGAACTTGGATGTCTACGTCCGCTACAATGTTCAAGCATGCTAGTCCCCTCGTGACAGGGTTCCCAAAGATAAGTTTAGCCGAGCCTAGTTCTGACCCTGTACGACACCCAGCCTGAAGACGGTTAATTGGGTGCTCGATATTGCCTCGTCGGAGATTCCTAAACGCCTGTTGAATGGTATCCCCGGCTATTCCAGCCTCTAGAACTGCAATGTCAATTCGGCAACACTCGAACTAGGGTCGACCAGAATCGGTGCCTCTGTCGTCCGAGAACCAGTCAATAATGCGCTGAGCACCGAGACACGCTCCGATAAGAACCGCCAAAATGGTATCCCGATCCACTGTTCCCGCGACGGCTTGCGTGAATTCGGGGGATTCCAAGCCCAATTGGTCTTCCGAGTGGCGTCTTGGATGGCGGCATGAGAAAAAAAAAGTTACAGCTGATTGCAGGACGGGATCCAGTGCCTTAATGTGGTGAGAATCATAGTGGTGATTGAGGAACATTGTTCAAGTAGTAATGAAAGTCCGGTGACTCCACGAGAAACAGAGACTGGTTTGGGTTTTGGTTGGGTTTTGGAGGAAAGAGCAGAAATGTGTCATTCGCGGCAGGGAACGGTTTGCACGAAGACGGCTTGATCCGAGTTGGCACGGGCAGAGATATTCTTACCAGATTCCTTCGACAGTCTACATAATTCGATTGTGCACAATATTATTCGGGGGAAGGTAAACTAAATCCTCGCTAGTAGTCAACGACGAGTCGACGACCCATCCTCTCTAACTTATTTGAAATATATTTTCTAGAGATTCGTCTACTTTTCGTTCCCAGGCCACTCACTTAACGATCCTTTCTTCCTTGAAGGTCCACCTCTTGAGACCACACTCCCTCTCTCCAGTACCATACCGCAGCGTAAACAGCTGCCGGCCCCACGAGCGGCTGTCCAACGACCACCGCCAGCGCCGCCACCAATGCCTGTTTCGTTGTCGCCCATCCGGTCCGTCTGAGCTCATACACGCTGTGCAGAGAGAAAAGCGCCGTCGCAAGCGCAAAGAGAGCGAAGTCGCTCTTCAGCGAGAGCAGCGTTGAAGGATCTTCTAGTAGCGGGGATCCCGCCGCTTCCCCGATGCTGCTCAATATGTTCTTTGGGAGGAAGAATAGCGCGACATGCGCGCAGGCGGAGAGCAGGAAAGCGACGCTGTAGGCAGTTCGTAGCGGCTTCACGTCCGCTTTCTTGTACATATCAAAGGCATCCGGAGGATTCGAAATCTCTGAGAGGCGCTTCGCAATGTAGGTGTGGAATGCGACTGCCACGGGGATGGCGAATCGCGAGAAGGAAGGTGGGATGTCTGTGATGTCGACAAGGAGAATCAAGGGAATGGCGTAAGCAAGGACGGCGGCGGGGAGGACGGTGCGGGCGACAAACGCCGGAACGGGCCGACCGACTGCGCGCGTATACATGATGCGTGCGTTCCCCAAGACACTGAGAAGGAAGTAGAGTGGGGCGACAATGCCAATGCCCACCAGCTGGACCGCAATTCCAAAGGCGACGGGTCTATTGTTACAAGCCGCTGTTAGCTCTTCGGCTTCAGAAAGAAACACAGCACGTACAAAGAAACAAATGAAACCGCGTTGGCATTGCGATACGATTCGATGGTCCAGATCACCAGAATCGGAAAGAGGTAAGCGGATTGCAGAGGATCGGACGGACCAGCTCCTGTGCTGGAAAAGGCTGCAAGATTTATGAGTTTCTCCCACCGGTGGAAAGCAGGGAGAGCGTTCCGCTCACCGAATAGGGTTCTCTCCGTGCCATTAACAGCAACATAGAACAGGCTGGCAAAAATGCTGGTCGCAATTAACATCGAGAACGCAAGTCCACCCAGCGGCTTGGCTGGCAGCTCATCGTGATATGGCTCGAATCGCGGCCGTTTGGGCATCGGCAACATTGGGAGACGCTGTGCTGGAAGAGCCGCATCGGAGAATTTTTCAAACGTCCCTTCTGCGCCCAAGAAAGGAATAACGCGGGCAAGGAATCCGAACAATGGTGTCTCGCAAGCAAAGATGCTTTGCTGTTGGTGCGAAATACCCACTGCCTCCGTCACTGGTGCTCGACGGAGGTCCTGGGTCCGCTGGAAGGCCGCAGCGATGTGCGCATCAGAAGGGCCCCGCCCTGCCGGTAGAGCATTAAGCATGCTGAGAATCTCTGTAGTAAGAGCTGCTGCCGTCTCAAGCGCATTGTTTCCTCCTTGACCGGAGATGGGATTGAACTATGCGACGTATCAGGCCTTGCATGGAAAGCAGAAGGAGGAAGTTCAGACCTTATGAAGTGCGTCACCGGTTATGATGATCCTTCCCAAAAACCATTCTGTGTTTACAAACTCTGGAACGGCTGTCAAGACCGCCGACGTATGGTTCTTGTACAGATCTCCAAACGTGACTTTGGAGTTTATGGGATCGTTCCAGTGCTTCTCGGCCAATGCTTTCTTCTGCTCGTCTGTAAAGCTCCGTGGTATCTCGTTCTCCAGGCCGCGGAGCGTCTTGTCGTTTTTGGCAAACAGGAACCAGTAGGTGCGCGCGCCTGGACCATCGATGACCAGGAAACTGTTATTGTGTCCCAGGACGGTCTGTGTTGACGATTTATTCAAGCCAACCACGCCCTTCGAGATACCGAACATGCAGTGGTAGTCGCATGGGACATCTCGAGAGAAATTAGCCTGGTTCTCGCCAGAATATAGGCACCTACCCGTTCTATCCGACTGGGGAAAGCGTCCTGGAGAAATTTGATCGCCAAGGCGCCACATCTCTTTTCTGATTGTGCTGTGAACTCCATCCGCGCCGACGAGAATATCGCCAGAGTACGTCGAGCCATCCTGTGTCGTAACTTGGACGCCATTCGCGAGCGGTGTGACGCTGAGCACCCGTTTATCGACGAGAACTTTGGACTTGTCTTTCAGGTTATTATAGAAAACCTCGATTGCCATTTGCCGGTCGATGAATATTGACCCATAACCGTGTCTATGAAAAGACGCTTTAACCCACAGGCGCCAGTGAATAAATTGTTGACCCACCGTTCGACAAAATGCTGGCCAGCGAAGGGGATGCAACTAAGTGACACTCCTTGGCGCGAGTTGTAGAGCAAATCCATTAGCTCCTGGTCTAGTTTTCCTCGAACACCGTCATAGCAGCCAATCTGGTCGAGAATGCGGCATCCGTTGGGAAAGAATCCGATACTTGCACCAACTTGGGGAGCAATTTCTGGATAGGCCTCCAGCACAAGGAAATCGATTCCGACTTGCTCCAGCATATTAGCCAAGGCTAGACCCGCGATGCTGCCCCCAGCTATCAAGACCTTGAAATTTTGTTTCTCCATGACGAGGATGAAGAATCAACGAGAATGAGAGAGTATTTACGCCGATCTAGCCGACAGGAGCGCTCTGGCCGCATCTCGCTCGTTTCACGGGGAAGAAAGTACGGACTTGATAATAACGTTATGTGCCTGGTGGCAACGTGATAACTCCGGCGCTTATGTCACAATAATTTTGGCGGTTACTTAAAAATGGCCGACTCAACTCCAAGCAGAGTTCAACTTGTGCTCACCACACTTGTGCCCAACACCGAAGAATCCCAGTATGCAAAATCTCGTACAGAACACCACTTACTTCCGTGCGTTCCCAGAGCATTTTGCGACCAGTACCGATACTCATTCCGTACCCCTATAGCCCAAAGTGCAGGCTCCAGCGCCGCGGGCACCATTGCCGACGGCACCCCATTGCCCGCAGTGGTCAAGCAGGTCGTTGTAGCTCTCCTCGGCGAAAAAGCCCTTCGCAATGCCAGTGTTCCAACGAATGGCTCCGTGTTCGACGTTCTGACCCAGGTAAATGAAATATTCAGTGCCTCGTGCTAGACGTTAAGCCGAGTGTAGTTGTTACCACCGATGCCCTCGCGAGCTGCCTTCTGGTGGGGCAGCCTTGCAAAATCCTTCGCCTCCATGATGGAGACCGGAGTCTTTCCGGTGGAGATCCAGGCCCGCTTCCTTACCTTCATATACGCCAGAGTGCTCGGATTCATGGGTCCCGACGATAAATCCGTCGGTCCTGGGTCCATTATGACCTCTGAAGGGTGCCCGGTTGAGCTTAGTTGGGTTATTCCAAATCGCTCAAAACCTCGCGCAGGCGATATCACTCGCCAGCTGCGCTTTTGCATCGAGCCTCGGTAAGCTTTTCCAGCGATCATGAATCCTCGAACTTACTCAGCGCAGGGATCCGGAAACTGGTTTCTTATTCAAGGGAGCCGCAGTCCTAAAGTATCTAACTGGTCCCGAGGGCGGACTCGGTGTCGTTTCTTGCTCTGAACTTGGCCTGGATTGGCCCACCAAGACCGAGAACTACCTGTTCCCCGGCGATGACGGTGGCGAACCTCCTGCAGGGAGCCGCTTCTTTGTCGGTAAAGTTTAAATGTCCATCCACTGTGTGGCCAAACTGAATATGATCTAACCAGGCTTCGATTTCCATCCTTCTGGTATCATCACTCTGAAGGCGTATTATGTGACTGCCTTCAGCCCGCCGACGAATCAGATGCAGGTCACCGTTGAAGCGCCCAACGCGGGTAAACCATTGGACCAGTTGGTCGCTCAACTTCATCCGACTCTGAGCCAGCCATTCGAGGCGGTGCGCTCATACATCCAAGGGATCGAAGCTCCCAGCCGTCCCTACGCGGGAATCGCTGCCATGGACTGTGTCGAACCAGATGTTAACCGCCTGAAGGTGCGAGAAGGACACAGCTCTCACAACATGTCGCTGACTGTTCTTTATTAGATTTACTTGCACAGACACGAGGGAACTGCTTGGTCGGAGGCGCGCGCCGGATTCACCCTCAACGGCGCACTTGAGGACCGCCCGAACGTCGCCGACGGCCTCAAGAAAATGGAGCATCTGTGGAATTACTTGTTCCGAACGCCACCTCGGCCATGAACATCAATGTTCCGGAGGTTGCAGTCCCCGCTGTCACCTCTGGCGACGACCGCCCGCCCAGCCTTCTGTCGGGCTGCTCTTCTACTACGAGCTTTACTCCAACGACAATATTGTATACCCCAAGATCTACTTGCCCGTTCGGTCAGTCGGTCCGTCTTGCACTGAAAACTCAACTGACTTGACCCTCTTTTAGCACGTACTGCAAAAATGATACTACCATCTGCGAGGCCGTCGAGAAGTTCTACAACGACATCGGGGTCGAGGGACCGGAAGGTGGAGAGCGTGGACCGGGATGGGTCGCGCGGGAGGTGGCTAAATCTTAGTACGTGTTTTTTTTCTCCTCTGGACGTACATGGCTGACGGTCACCGACCACACAGCGCTCACCGCACGTTGGACTCGCGCGGCGGGATCATCACGTATGTCACGTTGGGCGCGAAGAAGGGTGGTTGGGAGGTGACTATGTACTTCACTCCCGAGCCGTGGGCCGCTGAGCGCAAGTAATTCGCACAACGCCCGACCAAGATGTTTAGATGAATAATGTATAGACGCGAATACGCGATGAATTCTAGTCTGATTTCTCTTCTTTGAACTTGAAGACGGTCTGCCGATATCTGAATCGATCGATGTCCTTCAAAGTGCGGTGGATAGACACAAAATACACAATCAACCCAATAAAATTCCAACGCAAGTACAGGCGCGAGTGTATCAATTTCCGATGGGAACCTCATTCCCTTCAATAGCGTACAACCGGACCACCTTGTGAATCCTCCACTCCGAATCCAACTCGTAGAACACATGCTCCGTCATCTTGAGGCCCATCGACGGGACATGAATCTTGACCCTCACAGCGAGGGTCCTCTCCTCCACATCCGCCACAAACCGGTCAGCGGTGATTTCTGTGTTGGGCGGTACGATGGCGCGGAATTCCTCGACGGTGATCGTTTTATCGTCGACCTGGAGTGTAGGCGCGAAATATGGGGAGAGATCAGCAGCGGTGGTGGCGGCGGAACCGATGATGGAGAGGTAGCGGTTGTAGTGCGCCACGAGGTCTTTGCTAGTGGTGATGGTGGGGCCATGATTATGCTGAAAGGAAGTGAGTTCGCGCTTTGCACGCTTGAATTCCGGACTGACGAGGATGTGGTTTCTGTCAATGTGCAAATGCCGAATCAGGATCAAAAGCAGCAAGGAGGTGTTGATTAGTTGCAAGGGGATATGATATGTACGTTACAAGAGAGATTTATTATTATCGGGCACAATATATTTGGTCCGTTACCGTACACCGGAGGCCATATCGGGCCAGATCTCCTGGATCTGAGATTTTGAGCAACAGAAGCGGTGCGCAACCCAATCATTCTTCGAAATCGCATCAACTCGTGGATAGGAATACTTCCGAGGTTCACACGGTTCAGCCACTGGAAAACTCAGCTGGAAAGCGCGAATTCGAATGTTCCTGGAAGTGCGGTAGTTGGCCGAACTTTACCGAGCTTATCCTACAACGTTCCTCTCCAAAAGGAGACGTTCCCCGAGCCAAAGATGTGCGCCGAAATCACGGAGACCGCTTGAACTGCGAGCCTACGCGGCCTACGCGGCCTACGAGACATCGGCTCAGATCCCCTGTACAATTGTCAAATTCCCCACAACGTTTCATGGAACTCCTGATGTGTAGAAACGGCGCCTCGTTTCGCCTCGTTTCGCCCTCGTTTCGTTCCAGGCGTTTCCGGCCAGGACAATCACAATAGCTGACCTTGTCCTGGTATCCAACGAAGTTGCATTGGTAAGTTACTTGAAGTGAAGATGTAAATTAAAGCTTTGAACGTGGTTTGACACGTGATTTCCGCTGACCCCTCTTGAACCTGAACTGTACATCGAAACTCATCTACCATGTCTATCCCTACCAGAAAAATTGGTACAGCCCGAGTGGCGGAAATCGGCTTCGGTGCCATGGGCATATCGTCCTTCTACGGCGCCGTCGAATCTGATGAAGAACGGTTCAAAGTATGTCGCTGCGTCCAGAGCTCTCGCGGGATTTCACGAGCGCATAGGTCTTGGACGCGGCCCATGCGGGGGGGTGCACGTTCTGGGATAGCGCACACATCTATGGCGACTCTGAGAACTCATCGGGAAGTGGTTCAAGCGCACTGGCAAGCGCAACGACATCTTCCTGGCGACCAAATTTGGAATCGGCGCGACGGGAGTGCGTGGGACCCCGCCTTTGTAAAGGAGCAATGCGCCACTTCGCTGACGAGACTTGGAGTGGATTCGATCGATTTATACTATCAGCACAGGTGAGCAGTGACTGCGATTACTCGACCTCTGTCATTGAAACGATTATTGTAGAGTCGATCCCAATACACCTATAGAGGTTGGTTCATCCCAATTACAGTGGTCTGATTTCCTCATTGAAAGTACAGATTACTATCGGCGCGATGGCTGAACTGGTCAAGTGAGCGGATCTTTTGATCGGCGTTTCTCTTGCTCAAGCAGATATTTATCAGGGAAGGCAAAGTCAAGCACTTGGCCTTTCGGAGTGTTCTGCAAAACTCTCCGACGTGCTCACGCGGTCCACCCAATCGCTGCTGTTCAGGTCGAATACTCTCCCTTTGTTCTTGACATTGAGGATCCGAAGATCGCCTTGCTCGAGACTTGCAGAGAGCTCGGAGTCACGGTCGTGGCATACTCTCCACTCGGACGAGGTCTTCTTACTGGGCGCTTCGTACGTATATTATTATTTCTCATGGATTCTAATTTTTGACCGGTGTTGTAGAAATCGCCTGCCGACTTCGCGCCAGATGATTTCAGACACACCGTCCCGAAGTATTGTTTTTCCGTCCAAAATGACAAAGGAATTCTGACGACTGGATTTGCAGGTTTTCGGCTGCCAACTTCCCCAAGATCCTCGACGTCGTTTCCCGCATCCACAAGATCGGTGAAAAGCACAACGCAACGGCGGGACAGGTTACCCTCGCATGGATTCTCGCCCAAGGTCCTGAATTTGTGGTCATCCCCGGCACCAAGAAGATCAAGGTTTGGATATTCTTTGCGCAAGTCTGTTCTTCCCGCTGATGCATGCCCATAGTACCTCGAGGAGAATCTCGGCGCGGCGAAAGTCAAGCTCACCGCGGAAGATATCGCGGCCGTGCGTCAAATTGCCGAAGCGAGTGAGATTCCTGGGGACAGAAATGCCAGGATGGGGACGATGTTGATCGACAGCGTGGAGTTGTCGAAGTAAAGGGAGCCAGAGAAGCACAAAGATGTATGTAAATCCACAAAAGTTGTTGGCGAATAAAGTCTGAGTTACTGTCTTACCAAACTCGTTGTACTTTTTCTCCTGCGCATCGACTCTTCAGAGGGCCATCGACATGGCTCGTCTCTTTAGGGTGATTTCTGAGACGCGACGCTCTTTAATCTTTGATTTTGTATTTACCATTATTGAGGTATTGCGTTGTCACGTCCGCTAAAAAATGTCGAATATATGAGGGGACGTACAGGCGGGTTTCAATCTCCTTGGAAGTGTCTGGTTCAACTGTCCCCCTCGAGAGTCGATAATTTGCCTTTGCTATTCTCCTAGTTTTGTGGCGAGGCTGCAGACGATAGAGAAAATCTAGAGGAAATGGATAAATTGTTAGTGACTGGCGACCGGCGACACTACGAAGGATAGCTGAAGCAAACTTCTCGTAGGAATAGTTCATTTGTACTAGATAAGTGTGGAGTGGGTGGGGTGAAGGCGAGCAATAAGGGCCACAAGATAATAGACGTGGAACGACGGTGTCCGTGGTCGTTGGGGTATCCTGTTCTCGCTGTACATGTAACTCAGAAAATCACCATAGGATGTGTGGGCTTTCGGGCGACACGCAACCTACTTCTGGTCCGCCGTCGTCCCTTAAGCTTGCACTGTGTCTTGGGGAAAAGGGAACTGCCCCAGTGATTGCACAGTTCCCTGAGCAGACGCACCTCATCTCCATCATAAAGGGCGACATGTCCTTAACCACTGTTTCAGTGTTACTGCCTGGCTCCAGTAATTTCTCTTTATAGACGTATACGGGGTTCTTCCCAAGATTCAAGCACAAGCGATTACACTCTGAAGTGTTCCTGGTCACAGGCGGTGCCACTCAGCGGAACGTATGGAAAAATAGGTCGATGCAGAGTGGAGATACGTACAAGGCCATTATTCTCCGCGCTAAGGTTCTCGAAAAAAAAACAGACATTCCCGCAGCGCCAATAAGGCGGGAGCACGCGCAGCCTGGAGGAAATGAGTAAGAATAGACTTAAGGGTGGAAACACCGTCTTCATTGGCATGTTCTTCGTCGTCTTCAAAGCGCAGATACTTAGAGTGATTACCAAGGTTGCAGCCAGCGTCCATACTTTGCAAAAATTCAAAGACGCTATCAAGGTACACTCGCAGGTCCAGAGTAAGATATTGTGGCGTAGACGGCGGCGCTTCGTGTTTCTCAAACAACTTCCAAAAGAGGACGCTTCGTGAATGGAAGAAAAAAGACTCCAAGTCAAGGTTCGAGAATAAATGGCCAGCGGAAGTGTATGGGATGCAATAGAACCGGACGAACAAAGAGAGCGAGAGCAGAAAGCGAGTGTGTGCAAGCAATGTCATTGTTGAGGCTCTGACGATCACATTCGTGGGAAATATTGAACCTCGAACTGTTTTGTTTCCTTGCCATATGCCGCTCTCCTCGCATTGCGCGCCGCGGTCTGAGCGAATATAGGCGCCGCGCCCGTCCCTGCCACAGCTAACTCCACTGTTTTGTTCGCCAGGCCGAACAGCTCGAACTTGACATCCACTCACCATGCTGCGCTGCTGTAGTAACCGAAAGCTGTTGATTTCGTCAGGCCGAAATTCCTCTTGTGCTTGTCTGGAGGAACCCTTTACGCTAAAGCGCACCATCCGGCCACATAAAGTCACGGTCTGCTTGGTGCGGTCAATCGTCCTTCTCATCTTATGAAGCGGGCCCGTTTCCTGGATGAAGGCAAAGCGAATACATTTCCCAAGTCTAGAGTTCAATACATCTACATTGACTGTGCCGGCGTTTACTTCTACTGTTTTGCAATGAATGCATCGATCTCTCCCTTGAAGTCGGGGTTATACAACCACTCGAACTCAAACGCTTCCTTCGCCACACCACTTCCAACCCCAACGATGGCATCGTTCTCCGGCATGCGCCGCAGATCAATCTGCCTGTTTAGTTCCAGGATCTTGTCCACTCTGCCCTGGCGGTACGACTGCCAGAAGCTGAGCGCGGCCTGCGGGCTGCTGACCTCCCCCGCACGGCCAAGGATCAGGGCAAGCATGTACACGTCCTCGAAGCCTGGTTGATGCCTTGACCGGCTGAGGGAGGAATCGCATGCGCCGCGTCGCCCAGGATGATAACCTGGTGTGTGTCCGACGCCCACCGATCCAGCTTCGGCACAATGAAGAATGGCCAGACGTTGATCCTGGCAGGGTCGATGTGCGAGGTCGAATTGTGGACGATCTCGGGGAATATCTCGTTGTCTTGCTGCAGGAAGCGCACTGCGGCCTCCTTGTTCTCGAGCGACCTCTCCCAGGTAGAACGGTCCTGCTCGAGAACCCGCTGCTGCTTCCCAATCAGGACCTCAGACCCGTCGGGTTGCTGGGGCGCAATGACGAAGGCACCGGCGGGAGACGTGATGGTACAGGGATGTGTAGCCCTCGGGAAGCTTGAGCTGGGCGGTGGGGACCGCAGCGGTGATGCCCGCCATGCCGATGAACTTGGGCTCGAGGTCCGGGTAGAGATACCTTCAAAACATCCTCAGCACAAACCCCGGACACGCAAAGAAAAACGACATACTTTCGGACCTTGGAGTGAATACCGTCCGCGCCCACAAGCAGGCGGGCAGTCTGGGTGGTATCGTCCGCGAATGCGAACGTGACGCCCTCGGGCTTCTCCTCGACGACGTGCGTGTACTTCATGCCGAAGCGGATGGGGATCTGCTTGGCCTTCAACTCGTCCAAGAGCGTGTCGATGAGAACGTGTCGGAAGATGCGGAGACCGTCGTAGTTGTACTTGTCTACACCACCAAATTCGTACTCCTCCGTGAGGTTGCCCTCGAGATCTCTGAAGTGGAGGACACGGAAGTTGTAGCCTTTGGTTTTGATGTCGGCGTAAAGGCCGAGGGCGTCGAGGATGCGCAGGGCGTTGGGGGAAGCATGACTGCACCGCCGATGTTCAAAGGTGCCGGTCTGAACTCGTAGACGGTCGCGGGGATGCCCTGCTGGTGCAGAGCGAGAGCGAGTGTCAGCCCCGAGAGACCCGCGCCAATGATGGCGACTTCGACTTGTCTGTGGTCATGATGTGGAGGATGGAAGTGAAGTTGGTTTTGGTGTAGAGAATGCGCTCAGCCTCTAGTCCTTTTATACGGAAACCTGAGTCAAAAACACCGAGCTGTTTTTGCGTAGCTTCAAGCGTAAAGTGTTTTGCTGAGAGATGCGTCCCCCGCACGTATTATCGGACGGGCCCTTGCGGGGCCCGTACAATCAAATCCAAGTCAGCGCGATGACAGGTTTCCTTTTTGGGTGATAAAATTTCCTTTTTAATCCAGTCCTCGATCAAACTTTGATACCATTCACTTACGCTTTCTCCACATGGCCGTTCCTACGAGACAATTGGCCAGGCGCAGGTCTCTCAAATCGGCTTCGGGGCGGGCGGTATTTCTGGCTTTTACGGCGCCGCCGACTCTGACGAGGAACGATTCAAGGTATGCTGTCGTTGAACAAGTCTTTCGCAGGAATTTCAAAGATATGTAGGTCTTGGACGCGGCCCACGCTAAGGGATCCACGTTTTGGGACACTGCCCATATCTACGGAGACTCTGAGGAGCTCATCGGGAAGTGGTTCAAGCGCACTGGCAAGCGCCACGACATTTTTCTGGCGACAAATTCGGAGTTCTTGCCACGGGAGTGCGCGGAGATCCTGCATTTGTGAAGGAACAATGCGTTTTTTCGCTCGAGAGACTTGGAGTGGATTCTATCGATTTGTTCTATCAGCACCGGTGGGCAAGATCGCAATTCTAGTGAACCCAATCAACATGCTAGCGCAGAGTTGACCCCAACACACCATCGAGGTTCGTTCAAATCTAACAAAATACTTCGCCGGATTAATGAACATTCATTAGATCACTGTCGGTGCCATGGCTGAACTGGTGAAGTGCGTACATGACCTTTGATCGGCGTTTCGCTGGCTCACATCCACCAGGGAAGGCAAAGTGAAGCACTTGGGCCTTTACGATGCTCTGCAAAGGCTCTCCGACGCGCTCACGCGGTCCATCCCTCGCTGCTCTCCAGGTCGAATACTCTCCCTTTGTCTTGGACATTGAAGATCCAAAGGTTGCCTTGCTGGAGACTGCCAGAGAACTGGGAGTCGCGATCGTGACATACTCCCCACTGGGACGTGGCCTTCTCACTGGGCGCTTTGTCCGTATACCACCCACCATTTTCTATTGCTTCTTAATTTTTTGGCCTGGGTCGTAGAAATCGCCCGACGACTTTGAAGAGGATGATTTAAGACGCACCGTCCCCAAGTACCGCTTTTTTCTCTCCAAAAACCAAAAAATGGAATTCTGATGGCCGAATCCATAGATTTTCTGCTGAGAACTTCCCCAAGATCCTCGACGTCGTTTCCCGCCTGCACAAGATCGGCGAAAACACAACGCGACCGCAGGGCAGGTTACCCTGGCGTGGATTCTGGCTCAAGGTCCGGAATTCATAGTCATCCCCGGTACTAAGAAGATCAAGGTCGGATTATTCCGTCATTTAATTGGCTTTTTTTTTTGGCTGAAACGCCGTCTAGTACCTGGAGGAGAACCTCGGCGCGTCCGCAGTCAAGCTCACAACGGAAGATATCGCAGCTGTGCGTCAAATTGCCGAGGCAAGTGAGATTCCTGGGGACAGAAGTGCCAGAATGGGTGCGATGTTGATTGATAGTCCGGAGTTGCCAAAGTAAAACCAGTCAAGAAACTATGCCACTGCAGCTAAAGACGTGTCTACTCCGAACGCTCTGTATTATTATCACGAGGAATCGACTCCGTGTTGCGGGAAACAAGCTCGCATTCGCGCTTTATTGAATCAGCTCGTGCCTCGCTCCGTCAATGTCTACTACTTACCACAGTACAGTGACAGTGGCAAAATTGTGGGCTGGCGCGGTAGATATGTGAGAATACAGGGTACATTAGAGAACAAGACGACGAGATGAGAGTCAAAAAGAAAGCAGCTCATCCAAAAATTGATTGCATCAACCGTCTGATTCTGATTCAACGCGCCTCAACAGAAAAGTTGAAAATCAAACATTGAAACAACCCTTTCAGCAGTCCACCATGTCGTCCCTTCCAGCGAAACGGCAACGGACCGAAAACGAGACTATCACACATTCAGAAACCATCTGGTATCCGGACGGGAGCGTCGTGCTGCAAGCTCAAAGCACACAGTTTCGCGTGCACTGGAGCATCTTGTCACAAAATTCTTCGTTTTTCCGCGACATGCAAGGACTACCGCAGCCCCCCGATCAGCCCAGCGTTGACGACTGCCCCGTCATCGAGCTTCCCGACGACGCTGCTGATGTAGAGAATCTATTGAAGGCACTTTATAACTTGTCCGTAAACTACCTTATCTTGTGGGTTAGCGCATGCTGAGTCGAAGCATTTTCTGTTCGCAGGAAGTTTCTGTTCCAGCCTTCGCTTCCACTCCCAGTTGTCTCTTCACTCATCCGACTGGGCCGCAAGTACGATTTCAAAGATGTGCTGGATTCGGCGGTAGAACGAGTGACATTTGAGCATCCAACAACTCTCGAGGAATATGATTCCCGTTGGCCTTTGCAATATACCCCGACACGAATCGACGCGTACTCCGCCTTCCCCTTCGATATGCTGGAGTTAGCGCGAGAGAACGATATCATATCGGCTCTGCCTGTTGCATATCTGCGTGCAATCAGTTCCGGCCTCGTGAGTGGCCGGCTTCCGTGCGTTGGCGTGCGTAGATTTTTATGTCTCATTTAGGACGCCTTACTCGATGGCCTCCCCAGCAGCGATGAAGCTGTGACTTCTCTTGCTCCCATTGATCTACGTCGTTGCATCCGGGGCCGGGAACATCTCATCAAAGCACAATTTCTGCCGGGAAATACGTGGGGATGGGTAAAGATGGGCCTGGGGTCGTGGGACTACGAGGACGAGTGCACCCAGGACCGCGACAAGTGTACTTCAGTGCGAAATTCGATCTTTGTCGCAGTCAGGCTTAAGGATCACACCATTCTCCGGCCTTTGAACAAGTGGCCTCGAGGCGGCCCCAAGGAATTGTGTAACGCATGTAGACTGAGAGTCAATGAATTGACTATGGCAGGCCGCAAGAAAATATGGGACAATTTACCTAGTTTCTTCAACCTCCCACCCTGGGAAGAGTTGAAGAACGACCTGTAGTTTCCATCCCTTTCATACCTAGTACTGAAATTAGTTGGTAGCTGAATGTACAGAAAAAACAATAGTAATGGACTTGAACAATGATCTTCGCAGAGCAAACTGGGCCAATTTCAAGTGTTTTCACTTTTCCTTGATCAGTTCTTTGCGAGCGTAGAGTCTTTAAACATTCAATGAGTACCCGGTCCTGGGTGACGCCAACTCCATCCGACTTTTCGAAATTTGTTAAGCCGTCCCCGCGGCTCCGTCAGCCAACCGACCCAATACGTCTATTATGCATACTTGGCACACGGCAGTGTTCAGAAGTCACACAGCGAATACCAAAATTTAAATAACTGAATTGGTAGTTACGGTCGTATGATGATTTTCCCAAGTAACCCATAATGATCACTAACCCAGACGTCCTCGTCCTCGCCATCAGTGTTCCTGGCCTTGGTGTCCCCGTTCTTGACTTTTAATCCCACAGCGACACGCTCTATGTCGATGACCTCCACCTTCCCTACTGTGAGTATTTTGTCGAGCCTGCGTGGCGGGTATTGGCCCTTGGGCTGATAGCCCCAGGTATGACCCTCTGCTTCACCAGTATCGAGCTCGTCGACGCTCTTGTACCAGGCTCCAACGGCTGCACGGTGCACGCCAGCCAGGCGTCTGAGAGGCCGACTTCCTCGTGAAGATTTTGGTCGGAAGGAGAGATGGCGTTCATGTCCCCTGCGACCAAACCCCCGTCCACCTCGGTCGCTTTAAGGAGGCTGGAAATCACTTCGAGCTGTTTTGGCCTGGCCGTATCCCCGAAACCGTTCAAAGACTCCAAGTGGGTGTTGGCAATCCGAATCCGCAGTACTTTCCGCCTAGCGCTCTCCTTGGGGGGTAGCGGAATGTCGAGGTCTACGTACAGACAGTCTCTCTGCATGCGGGTTTCGGTGAATCGAATCCTCGACGTGGAGGACACCAGGGGTGCAAGCGACTTTGGCACAAGCGTGAGGGTGCTGTAAGATTGTGGCGAGGAGATGTTGGTTATTTGATAGAAGTCGCGAATGAATGTACTTCTCAGGAGAGTTTCGAAACAAGAGGAGTGAACCTCTTGCAACAAAATAATGGTTGGCGTGGACAGTGGGGAGAGAAGTTCTTCGAGATGAGCGAGAGCGGTTTGAACCGACGAATAGGCAGAGGAGCAGCGAAGTCCACGTTCCAACTGAGCAGAGAAATCGGCTGGTCCGTACATTGGAGGGATGTCGGGAAGCCGACTGGGATAATCCTTCAATCCACAGTCTTTTCGCACCATAATGGTAGAGCTTATTCGACCGGAAAAAGGCCGTCAAGTACTTGGACATGTTACGAGAGTGTCAAGGAGAGCCTAAGTAGAGTACTTATATGGAACCAGAAAGCGGTGCGGTGGGGCGGGAGTCGCAATTAACTGTCACATCACAGACAGGCACCGCCACCTTTTGACAGGACTCCCATTTTGAATCTTCCCGTATTTGGCCCTAAAAAATTATTCAAAAACTCTAGTACAGACGACACCAAGGTTCCAGGAAAATAGCAGCAAAACATATAGTCCCCGCCAGTCGTCAGGAAAAACCGTCGTTAAATGGAGGTAAGCGCCGTTCCCCCAGCTTTCAAGTCTAGGTTCATGACTTCGCTCAATCCTGGGTAGATGTGAGTATGATTGAGGTGTATTGGGAGTGAAAAATGAGACCCGTGACGTCAAAAAAATCTTGAGGCCCCATGCCTAGTGCAGAGCTAAAGTCTGTGTCAATTTCTCCCAGAGACTCCATAGGGCGTGGACCATAGGAACGCATGAAGCTGAAGAAAAGACTGCGACGAATTAATGACACATTTCGTGAACGATGGTGGGGCTTACTGATGATCTTGGCTTCCATTGCTTCGGCACCTGCCGCAACACATTAATATGTTAGGAATCAGACAAAAAAGAGGGATCCAGTGCCTTTGTAAGTGAGGCTCGGGGTCAATCCGCGGATATGACGTTGACAAGGACGGGTTTGGGGGCCAAAACGTCGACTGTAAGCTCGAGGAGGTCTGGTGTCTTTACTCCCTCGATGCATAGGACATCGACTCCGACTGCGGCCAATATCAGTCGGATAATGGCCTCATCCATTCCTAGCACTTGAGCAGAGTCGGTACGACCGATTATCACCAAGTCCGAATCAGGAATCGAGTCGCGTGCAACGACCGCTGCCCGTATTCGAGTGAATAATTCTTCGCGAGAAACCACCTGCTTTCCGAGCAAGTGCCCGCATCGTTTCGTTTGTACCTGGTCTTCGATATGTAATCCTGCGACTCCGGCTCGAGCATATTTCGCAATGGTACGAGCGATGTTAACGAGGCCTCCGAAACTAGTAATTCACTTCAAATCGCCGCATTGAGAGTATGAAAAAAGTACTGTACCCGGTGTCTGCATCTGCAATTACGGGCATAGTGGGATCTAGGCTGCAGACCATTTCGGCCGCCTACAGACGGCGAGTACAAAGAAATAACGTGAAGGGAGTTGAGCGCACCCGACAAAATCATTTAGAGTTGCAATCGTTAGATCTGGTTGTGCTAGTCGCCGAAGAAACGATTAAAAAGAGGAGTTAGATAACAATAAGATACTCACAGACGCTGTGGTAGCGGCGCCACTATATTTACGTTGTCAGCCAATCGGTCCAACGACTGAGCTGCTGTATGCGCAGGTCGTAGATGATACGGAGTCCGACAGTTCCAGCTTTGCGATTATGTACAGCGACCGGGCAAATGACCGTGGCAGGGGGAACAGGTTCCGCTCTGAGGTCTCAATCTTCCAATCGGTTGGCTTTAGGAGTGATTCGGAGGAGATCCTCGAAGTAAAAACTGAAACTTAGAGAACCGAAAAGACTCCGGCAACAAATAAATGAAGCAAGAGTCCTAGATGAAAGGCGTGCCCTGGAGCCTGACCAATTCCGAAGAAACTGTATGCGACCGTCTAGTTTCTCTCACCAGAAATGAGGGATTGATGAACATATGCGTGAACATCAGACTCCAGAGGCGTTTGATGCTTCGCGTCTAGTAACGGACGGGGACAGGAACTTGGTCGCGAGGTAAGCCACGGGTCACAGTGCGGGTATACCCCGAGAACGAGAAAGCTTGGCTGGGTTTCGTCCATTGTGACGACATTGCCGTCGAGAACGGCGCCGAGCCCAACCAGAAACGTTGTCCAGGATGCAAAAAAAGTAAAGCCATCCGTGAGTGCCAAATGCGGGTCGAAATGTACAAAGACAGACAGTAGCTAGAAAGTTCCGAACAGCTTTCTTGCCCGCGGATGTGGACGTAGAGCCGGCAGGTGCTTCAAGTCGGGAGTTGGAAGATGAATTTGCAGTTTGAGCATTCCAATGCTGGCAGTACTTGAGAAGGCGTTGAATGGACCGAACCACCAGTTCCGAGTTGAGTCGACGTATCACTGATTCACTAGCCGGGCGTAGGGATGAGCTTGAGTCCCACTGTAGCTAGCAGCCAATCTGCCTGACTCGGAATCACCCTGTGCAGCACTCCTGGGCCGGGCTCAGGCCAATAGGGGTCGTGCCATTTTTCGGCGACTCACATGGCTAAGGTAGCGGCCAGATTCAGACAAACGCGGTTGCCACTCCACGGAATCTTTTGAATCATGAGCTTATTGCCCAATGCCACCAGGATTCGATAATGGAATGGCTCCCAGAATCAGTTGTCTGTAGCTGAATGCGTGTGCTTTCACCGAACTGTGGTAGTCTTGGGTGCAGAAGAAGGGCGGGTGCCAGGAACTTGAAGAAAATGATCGGAAACTTCTGAATCAAGTTTGCTGGATTCACAAGTTTCATGCCCATATATATAGTTATTGCCCACAAGATGAAGAGATGTATGTAAAAAAATCTGTCTAATCCGGTCTTTTCGGAATGCCGGTTTGTAGGTGTCTAAATTTCCGCTGTCCAAGACCTCAGATCGAGACGAAAGCGTTTCCTCCCGCTTTGGAGTCGAGGGCCACAACATCGCGCAAACCTAAAGAGAATCAAGTAGTTTAGAGAAGGCTTCACAGAGATCTGGTCATGTTCAATTTGGCTCACCTAGAACCTCAAAGAACTCGCGAGGGCCCATGCCTTGTGCGGAACTGAAGTCTGTGCCGGTTTCTCTGAGTGATTTCATAGCGGCGCGAACAGCGTGCAGCATAGGCACACAGGAAACCAGAGAGAAGACTGCAAAGATTTGAGAAACACGGTAATTTCTTCCACAACGTTTGCGCACTTATGATTTTAGCTCCCATGGATTCGGCCTCTCTGGAAGTGAAACTGGGGGTAAGCCCACCCGATATGACATTCACCAGGACCTAGAAATATTGAGTTGATCCGCCTCATATCGAAGCGGAGGGGAAAGGCTTACCGGCTTGGGCGCAAGCTCCGAGACCGTACGCTCAAGGAGCTGTTTCGTCTTGACACCCTCGATGAAGCAAACATCTGCACCAGCATCCGATGCCAGCTTCAATCTAGTGATTGCCTCGTCCATCCCCAAAACTTGAGCGGAGTCAGTCCGGCCGATGATCACCTGGTTATTCGTCAAGTCGAGTTGATTCTTTCTGGGACGAACGCTTACAAAATCGGATCCACCAGGTATTTGGTCGCGCGCAATGACCGCGGCTCGAATACGAGTGACGAATTCTTCACGAGAGACGACTTGTTTCCCGAGCAGATGGCCGCATCGCTTGGTTTGAACTTGGTCTTCGATATGGAGTCCAGCAACTCCTGCCCTAGCATATTTGGTGACCGTTCGAGCGATGTTGGCGGGACCTCCAAAGCTATTTTTACATGTAAAGTTGATGTCCCAGCAGTCAAAAAGTACACCCACCCGGTATCTGCATCTGCAATCACTGGCATAGTGGGTTCCAGACCGCACACCATTTCGGCGGCCTACGAGAATCGAGTTTATTTTCAAATAACAGAACGCGGAAGAATAGAACGCACCTCGACAAAGTCATTGAGGGTTGCAATTGCGAGATCTGGTTGCCCAAGTCTCTGTGAGAGAAACCATGAAAAAAAAGGGATGACAACAGGATGAAATACTTGCAGAGGCGGTGGTAGCGGCTCCACTATTGAATTTCGTCAACTGGGGACATCCAAAGATTGAAGCAATGAATGGTACCTTTGGTAAAGGCATTCAAAACCGGCCTCTATGGCACATCGCGCAGAGATACCATCACAGATTCCGGGCGCGGTCTGAGATAAAGTCTAATAAGCAACATTGTGAAATTACTATACGTGCGACCTACAATGATGCCGGGACGAGCGAGCAGCTGGCGGAGGCGAGTGGCAGGATTGGTCGACAGTGGCCCGTCCAGGTAGTTGCTAGGGTCGAGACGAGCATTATAATAAGCAGCAGCACGCTGAGCTTCGAGTTTGGGGTTGCGAAGTCCTGCCGCCGTGCGAGTGGGAGCGATGT
The DNA here is from genome assembly GCA_014925785.1 of Mycena galopus ATCC 62051. Taxonomy (NCBI): domain Eukaryota; kingdom Fungi; phylum Basidiomycota; class Agaricomycetes; order Agaricales; family Mycenaceae; genus Mycena; species Mycena galopus. The sequence goes on along the minus strand of WIQG01000228.1, from coordinate 164,684 downwards.
CGAGTACAGGAGACATTGATTGAGATGAGTGTGATTGTGGCTTTGAGACCCATTCAGCTTTGGCTTTTAAACGAATGCGGACGGGAAATTATCGTCTGTATCGGCGTTTGTGAGACCTTATTAGCGCCGCGCATTCTTTGACGCCGAAGAGAAGGGACCTGTGGACATGATTGACCTGTAGGAGAGTCGCAAGGAGATAGTCACACACCGATGGCCGGACCAAGATGGACATTGGGCGGAGAACAGGGAAATATCTCACCCAACTTTGCGGCCGTTCAAGTTCGTCGCGGAACAAAATTTATCATTGAAAGATTGATTCACAGGAAAACATCCCAAGAGAAATTTGAAGCAGGGCCTGTGTACGGAAGATTTATGTGATAAAAAAACAAATATTCACGGATTCTAGTCATCTTCAGTGAACAAGGTGCCATGGGCGGCTGAGATAATTTACCTATTTTTTAACTTGTAAAATGCGCACGCGCACGCTATCTTGGGAACAAGCTGGCCAACCTGGCATCGCACATTGGTTTGATCGCTGATAGCGAATGGTTCAATGTCGAATCGTGTAACCTGTTGCCGGATACAAGCCAAATACATGTCTTTCGTGGACAAGTTATTGTTTTTACTTCTCGTCCACGTTGCAAATCGAGCCCACAGACGTTCGCAGGTTGGACTCCATGCTTTCCGGGTATGAGAAAGCGGAATCGTGACAAGTGTGCGACGTGACGATTTGCGCGCCTTTGATGCGCCGATCAACAGCGGGTTCCAAATTGAAGCGCGGCGAAGCACCCAGCTGCCAACCATGTACGAGGCCTGTGAAGGACCCTAGGCTACCAGGGACCGGACTTAGACAAATCCTGTCACATCAATTTCAAGATGCTCCGACGAAGGCCAAGCGCTTCCCGTTAATTAACGGCCACCCGGTGCACTTCGGGATCCGAAAAGCCTGGACGGCGTTAGTGCGGAATTTCACCAGAGTCGCGGAGCTCTTCCTACAATCGCCTCAGCGGCGAACATAATCTCGCTCATCCCGGATTCCGTTTAACTCCACTCCTTGCCATAATTCAGGAAGCGGGAGTAACTTGGAACGCCTAGCAATGGCATTCCGTTGGGGTAAACTTGGCGTTCGAGAGATCCCCCTTCCGTCTTGTCCGTCTCCGCGTCGTCTTAAAACCCAAGTTTTGCGCGAGTTGGATCGCAACGCTCATTTCATTAATTCGTGATGGATACCGCGTCTTTGATTCCTGCGGATGTTGTGGCGCAGCACGGAACTCGCGAGAGTTGCTGGATAATCGTCCATGGTGAGTCGTGATAGTGCCTTCAGACCGTGGCCGCTAAACCACCTATCACAACAGACAAGGTTTATGATATGACCGATTTTTTGGATGGTAATTCGACGCGTCCGAGTCCTAAACCCTTCTGAACCTGACTCGCAATAGAGCACCCTGGTGGAAGCAGCATAATACTTCGGTAAGCGCTTGCTTGCATTGACTTGCACTGCTCTGACCAAGACGAGCACAGTTATGCAGGGAAGGACGCCACGTAAGTTATTTTTGCTGGTAACGGAAATTCGTAAATTGTTCCGCTAGGAGGGCGTACGAGCCGATTCATCCTCCTGATATGATATCGTCCAATCTACCTCTCGAGAAACAGTGAGTGCGACTAGCTGTTGGTGTTTCGTCTTTCTTTAACCACCGCATAGCATCGGCATCGCAGAGCCGAGCGCAAGCCAAACGAATACTCAAACTGAAGAAGAGAAGAAACGGAACTTGTCCTTTCCTCGCGTCCTCCGCTGGACGAAATCCTTAATCTCCATGACTTCGAGGTTGGCCATCTCCAATTTTTTTGCCTGCGGTGAAGCTGACTTTTTTAGGCCGTCGCAAAGGCCGTTCTTTCCCCCAAAGCCTGGGCATATTACAGTTCCGCATCTGACGATGAACTTGCTATTCGCGTGAACAGAGCGGCATATCAGCGGTAAGCAACCGTCTGAAGAACCACCTACTGTTTTCATTCTTGTCCTTTCAGGGTTTGGTTCCTCCCTCGCATTCTCCGCGATGTGACAACGGTCGATTGGTCGACGACAATCCTGGGCCAGAAATCGTCGCTTCCAGTTTACATCGTGGGTTGGATGGATGCTGAAATTTCGTTGCTGACGTTGGTCCTAGTCTGCGACTGCTCTTGGCAAACTTGGTCATCCTGACGGCGAGCTGAACCTGACGAGAGCCGCTGGTAAACATGGCGTCATCCAAATGGTCCGTGGGTCTAGGTCCGAAACCTCTTTGTGCTAAAGTGCAAGTGTTGTATTAGATACCAACTTTGGCTTCATGCTCCTTCGACGAGATTCTTGACGCCGCCAAACCAGGCCAACCTTTATTCCTTCAACTGTTCGTGCTCGTGCTCTTCCTCGTTATATTCTCATTTCATGCACCATAGATATGTTAATCGCGACCGGGAACTCACCAAGAAATACGTTCAACATGCCGAGAAACGTGGCGTATCGGGGCTGTTCATTACGGTGAGCAAGAAATCCCGATAAACCTTTGAGAACCTTTCGAAGATCTCATTCGTTTCTTTCCCTCAGGTCGACGCCCCTCAATTGGGCCGGCGGGAAAAGGACATGCGGATGAAATTTGTAGACGACGGTGCTGGTGCCAAAGTTCAAGAGGGTCAGTCAGGCGTCAAGAAAGACCAAGGCATCGCTCGCGCTATCAGCGTAAGCGTATTAATGGACATCGGACTACACCGCGCTAATGTATGCAAAGTCTTTCATCGATCCGAGCCTGGCATGGAAGGACATCCCTTGGTTCAGGAGCATCACCAAAAGTCCGTGGGCATTACCGTCTCAAATTGGAGTGTAAATAATTATTTCCGCAGTGCCGATTGTCCTCAAGGGTGTTGCCACTCCTCAGGACGCCATCATGGCGCTTGAGGCAGGTGTACAAGGAATCGTGCTCAGTAATCATGGCGGTCGTCAGCTCGACAACGCGCGCTCCGGTCTCGAGAATCTGGTTGACGTCGTCGCGGCGCTCAAGACTCGGGGTCCATGGCCCAATCCTTCCTTCTCCGTCTTTCTTGATGGCGGTGTGCGGCGTGCCAGCGACGTCCTCAAGGCATTGGCGCTCGGTGCCTCAGCCGTAAGCTTCCAGTTCATTCATCCCGGTCCTTGATTGACGCCTTTCGACTCAGGTTGGAGTCGGCCGCGGATTTCTTTACGCGTTTTCCTCATATGGGCAAGAAGGAGTGGAGAAAGCCATCGAGATTCTGCGGGTAAACATCATCCACCAGAGCGCTTTTCTAGCCTGACATCCATCAGGACGAATTCGAGATGAACATGCGCCTGTTAGGAATCAACCACCTGTCGGAAATTAATTCGGATTTCGTGGATGCCTCGCGCCTCAGCGCTGGTCATACCCCCCAGGATAATTTATATTCTGCCACATGTAAGTTTCTTCGTATTTGCGGGGTGGCGCCATCCTGACTCGATGGATTTCAGACGAACCGCTGCGTCTCGCTCAGTTCCGGGAGTCCAAGCTATAGACCTTTCGTATTCGTACATAAATGTCATGATGTTTCCTCAATAGATTTATGCGCCAAATCAAGGCAAGATAACCCCCGCGTGCTTCATTAAATCTACGACCTCAATGTCTAAGGTACTCACCATGAGGACACTGACAATCATCGGTGTGATATGAACAGCACTCACGATCTTGAGTGTGTTGCATACGGTGGGCGAAAGAGCACTGGTTACCAGGGCCAAACACAAAGTCGCCGCCAAGCTGGCCGTGATTCCCCTCCTTGCCAATTAGAGAAAGGTCTTTGAATGGCCCGTTCTACAGTGATGTCAATTTGACCGCCCGTGCATTTGAGGGAATGAATGACCTTGATACTCTTCCATAAGTTGGAAAAATAGCCCTCGGTCACATAGCTGGGCTTGGCTTGACCAGAAGGTGCTGTGGCCAGAGTCTGGATGTCCATTCCAAGGGCGAAAAACAGCTTTCGGTCGGAATCGACGAAGATTGCGTTGAAGCCGGTATTTTCAATGTAGTTGGGTAAACCTTTCTCAAACGGGAGTTAGAACCAATAAAGCGTGGGTTTATGGCATACCACGGAAATCACCACAACCAATGACCACGATTTTTGTTCCAGCAGCCTCCAAAGCAGCCTCAGGGACAGCAGCTAGCTGTTCGACTGTTGAAAATTAACCAGATCATCACGCAGAAATTGCAAAGGTCTTCAACTTGCCGAAAAGCTGTAGTCAAACGTTCAAGATGTCATCGAAGAGTTACACAAGTTCCTTCCACATGCCTGACACATCTATGCGAGAAGTCAAACACCAGACTCCCAAGAAGAAAATTAGGCTTACTCCGCAGAAAAAGTGGCCTGAATACTCAGATGAGCAGCATTGAATCCATACAGAGCGCTAGACTGACGGATGAAAACCACCACAACTTTCCGATCGGCGAAGAGAGAGCCAAAGACAACTTTATTCCCGTTGACGTCCATAATCTCGCATTTGGAGGCAAGCTCGAGGGCAGACGCCTCTGGCAGAGCGTCTTTAAGAGACATGGCGGCAAATAAAGAGAAGCACAGAAGCCACCGAGGATTATCGAGCGATGTCGAGCTGGTCGATTACTCGCGCCTTATCCTTCCGAAGTGCGCTCGTGTGAAAATTCATTCGACGCGTCGTGTGACCAGCTCTGGTCACGAATTACCTTGCTCCCGCCCCTCATCTGAGACTGCGCCAAGACTGCGCTACAAACGTAGAATTCTCCGTGCATTCAATTATCCATCATGTCTTCTGTCAGTGGGCCGGAGGCTCAAGACGCCCTCTTCGTCGCCGATCCTGCAAACAAAATTCCACCGTCACTTGCTCGAGCCACGTCAAGACTTAAGTTCCCCCCTTCATATGTGATAGTTGGTGTCTACAGGCTGTTCACCGATAAAGTGCATCTGCGTCTTTACAAAACTTTCACAACACGAACTTATTGTCTTGAAGAACCTGTACATTCCTGCGTGGCAAAAGTGCCAGCACGGTGTCCAGCGCGGGGCCGTTGTTGGCCTGATCTGGGTAGTTTGATATTTGGAGTCGAACAGTCTCCATACTTATTTGACTGAATAGACCTTGACGTTTGGTATCCAGAAGAAATTTATCGAGATTTTCTTAGCCAAGTGAGCAAGTACGCTTGACCGTGCATCCCGTACTGACGCTCCTCAGCTCCCCACGAGTTACTGGGCTTTCCAATGATACAATGTTTGGGTACAAAATCCCTTCACTGTGCAGACATGTGAGCTCCATATTCTGTCTCTCGATGTACGATTCATTTACGGAATATCAAGACGCCGCTGTCCTTTTGCTTGGATCCCAGGTCATAAACATCCCTCCGTGTTTTCACGCGTTTTGAATGGTTTCCATCGCCCTAGATCACAAACATTTTACGTTTCTTCCTCTCTCGAAATATCCGTATTGCTCGTGAACGTGCATGGGACCAGACAGTTGCCTCGCGTGGCAAAGGCCCGGATTTCTGGTACTGCGTTTTCTCTCTCCAGTTTCCTCATATATGTTGATATTTCTCCAGGCTACCTTATATTGAGGCATAGGCGTTCGTTCTACTTCACTTGACTTTCTAATCTTCCGTAGGAATGGAAAGTTCCTCCCCGCGTCGTCGTGGACACGTGGACCGGTCGGTTTCAGAAGCAGTGGCTGGGAGGTGTCACTTTGTTCATCATTAAACGCGGTATGGGCGTCCTTCAAGAAAAGAAGCTGATCGCTCAAATTTCTGGCAGCTCTTTTAATACCATTCAATTTTTATCCCGGTGTTGGTATCCTTCTTGCGGCGTGGTTCAAGGCATGGGAACTGCCACAATCTCCACAGACAGGTTGGTCCTTTTCCCTCAGGCTGTTGCTGAGCGTTGGACATAGTATTTCGCCGCCAAGAAAATGACGGATAAGGAGAAGCTGTGTTCATAGAAGAACGGAAATGGGATTACGCAGTGGGTTGTTCCTGTCCGTGTCACTCAGATCTGAAGATGATCAGCTTTCGGCTTCGCTGCCGCTCTTCTCGAAGGACTCCCGATTGTGGGCTTGATTTTCACCATCTCCAACCGAGTTGGTGCTGCTATGTGGGCGCACGGTCGGTATTCACGTCCGTTGCTTCCTTATCTCACGTTTTCCCTAGACTTAGAAAAACGCCAACATTTCGTTGCGGCTCACGCTCCGCGAAACTGCCAAATAAGACATGAGTGTTCTCACGACAATAGATGATAAGAAGTGTCTTGCCGGACCTCCGTTAATAGAGCAATTGTTGCCGTTACGCCGTTAGCGCTTGTCTCCGACTTCTGTGTACCGGGGTGAATCAGCCACATGTTGTTTGCCCCCGTTTTTCCAGCGCCTACTGTGTTGTAACGAAACCCTCCGGTCCGTCGCTCCTCTTCTGACGGCCTCCCAGGAACCGTACACTGTTCTTAACCCTCATCCGCTGCACAACGACATGTCATTCTTCAACGGCTGTTCAGATTTCAGGGTTACTGGCGGCGGATTTTATAACGTTCAGGGAAACATGAATATCCAGCGCGAGGGCACCGCATACACAATGAATGGGTCACAAAACGATGGTACGCCGAGAGGGCCAATACCGGTATGCAAAGCATTCATCCTAATCTCTTGAAGGTCGTCAATATCCACCCAATCAATATCCAGCGCCCACTCAATATCCAGCACCCAATCAATACGCTGGGCCACCCAACCCTCAATACCAATACGGCGCTCCAAACAACCAATTCCCTCCACAAGCATATCGTCCGTTGGCACAAAGTAAGTCGTATATGTTTCTTCTGGAATTCTACCTTAAAGGCTACTTCGTTTAGATTTGGAACGGTCTCAAACGCTGCCCGGAACGAATCCGCAGGGACATAGCACTCAAAATGGGGGGCGGGTGCCGCAGTATGCTATTGCTCCTCCTGGTCCTCAAGTGAACCCGCTTCGTGCCCCGTCCCTCCAGCACACTGTTTCTGCTCCTGCGCCGGGCAACGAACATGGGAGGGGTGCTCAGCCAGAAGCTATGGGCGTCCCACCACGCCCACGCCCACGCCCAGCGCCCAGTAACTCCCGCCAACAGTACTCAAGTAATGTCAGCTCTAGTCCAGAGGAGAACGCGCCATCGTGGTCGCGAACGCGGCCTGCGTCCATGATGGAGTTTCCGTCCTCTTCGCAGAATCCCTCTTGGCCGCCACAAACGCCCAGTAGGAATCAGTTCGCTCCTGCTGCGAATCCGTCCTATCGAGAGCCTCGTGTTATAGAAGCCGTGGGGGTTCGAGTTCAGGCTCAGACTCGGAAGAAGCAGATTCACCCGGACCGTTGTCCGGTCCCCGTCGTCAGATCCGTCGCTCCTCTTCCCAGACGCATCCGGGCTGGGCTTCTCAACCGCAGAGTAGACCTCGTCCGCAGCGACGGCGTGGGCGTGACGATCATGACTCGTACTCAGCGTCAGAATCGGACTCTGATAGTACAGCCATTGTATCTGGTCCCCGTCGAAGGACCAATCACACTTCCTCTCAGCTTCCCAGCACATCCACTCGGCCTCCCCAATCAAACCAGGTACCACCTGCCCCGAGCACCTTCCCGCGGCCCGCGCAATCATCTCAGAACCAGTTTCCACCTCCGAGCACGTCGCGAACTACATCATACCCACTTCCATCTTCGCGCCCTGCGCCACTTCGGAATCCAAGCAGCCAGTACCCCTCTTCCCCTGCTGCGACACGGCCTGTGCAATCACCTCCAACGGACCAGTTCCAACAACCTCTTGCGAGCACACCGAGAACTACATCTTCGCGCCCTGCACCACCGCGGAATCCAAACAGCCAGTACCCCTCTTCCCCTGTTGTGACGCGGCCTGTGCAATCACCTCCAACGGACCAGTTCCAACAACCTCTTGCGAGCACACCGAGAACTACATACCCATCTACATCTTCGCGCCCTGCACCACCGCGGAATTCAAACAGCCAGTACCCCTCTCCCCCTCCGAGCATATCCTCCCGGCCTAGTGGCTCCCGAGGAGGTAGGCGCACGAGCTCGCGCGCAAGCTCGGGCTCTGATGATGAGACCTCATCCTCTCGTCGGTAGCCACACTTACCAGTCTCAAGTCGTACGCTCCCGAGCCCTGGTTCATCGCAGCGAGATTCTGGTTTCGATATAGTGACAATCTCTTTTAGCTATCCTTCGACTCGTACTATGGCCATCCATTGTATTTCTATGTACAAGCGCTAATCGATACACATGTGTACATCCAGCTGACCCCAGTGGCGTTTGGTGCACGCGCACCGCTAGGCACAAGTCGTTAGTTCTGTCCGCGCTGTCTCCGTGTTCTCGAGATCTGGGTAATTATTTCCGTTTTTGGCGTTTGGCGTAAACCCTAACCTGAACGTTAAAGCGCGCGCCCAGTGAAAACGCCGGCAAGCCAGAACGAGCCACAACGAGCCAGATGTGACCGCTTTTGGCTGGGCATATCTGGCTCGCAAATTGTCTCAGGGCTCGATGTAGCTCGACAATTTCATTCGAAAAATAGAGCCAGGTCGAACCAGATAGAGCGACATCGAACAAAATATATTCAAATCGAGCTAGGGTACACGACTGTACAATACGTCAATATCCCGCCACCGCCGCCCACCGGTGCACACCCGAGCCCTCGCCTTCACGCACACTTGTACCAGAGTCATACTGCCCATCTGAAGAACCAGCGGCGAGGAAGGATGAGGTCGACGTCGTATCGCAGAGGGGCGCGCTGGTGCCATTTGTTACTAGGCTATTGGAAAAGGGGACAATCACAGACGTACCTGCGGTTCGTAGGCTTGTGCAACGATGTTCTACGAGAATGCTAGCAGGGAAATAAGAGCAATATCTAGACAGGAAGATAATTGTTAGTACTCAAACGAGACAAAAGCGTAGATATGAGCGACCTAACAGAACAATATAAACTTGAAAGAGCGGCGTGCGGCAGAGGGGACTTCGACCAACAGGCATAGAATTGCAGGCAGGAAGAGATTGCGACCAGGAAAGGATTGCTAGGCAGGAGCTAGATCTCGTGAATGATAAAGCAGACTCGATCGCACCACCTCGCGCCCGTATATACGTGTTGACAGGAGAAGATGTATCTGCTTCTGGTCCTCCAATGTCTGCAACATGTTGAGCTTCCGTCAGTCGCAGGTCTCGACAAGCGTACACACCAGAGAAACCAAAAGGTCAACAGCGAGCGAAAGAGTCGGTCGTAGAATTACATGTGCCTTCAGAAGACAGACATTAGTATGGTGAAACAGAAGGCGTGAGGACATACTGTATAACATCGGGAGCAGGAAGCAAGGGGCGGTAAGAGCGGGAGCGGTGGTGGTAAAAGATGTCGTAAGCTGCAAAATTGACACTCTGCCGAGTTGTTGTTGGATGTTTGACAATGTCGCTCGTTTTGGTTCGACGTGGCTCGGCTCGTTCCGGCTTGCCGGCATTTTGACTGGCCTGAACTCCAGCCTTCTCTCTCGGAATACAGTCGTATGATTTGACGGATACCAGTGTCAAGTGCGCTATTAATATGATTGTTTCCTGTCGCCTACATTCATCTCGTCCCCGCCCGCCCGCATACTAGCTGCTCATGGCGTTCTTTGCCAATTCGACGAATTTCCAGATCACCGGTGGCTCATTCAATGTCATCCATGGGACATGACCCAGGAGGACCATACTTACGCGACGTACACCTCGAATTCTCACAACACTTACCCAGACAACAATTATCCGGACTACGATTATCCAGATTATCCAGACAACAATTATCCCAACGATGTCCAAAACCGCCAATATTACGACTATTATGCACCGCGGCCTCCTCGAGGCCGCTATCCCCCGCACCCTCGGTCCCAGCGCAGGCACCAGGAGCGTGGGGCATATGGATACACGGAATATTACGACGACAGCCAATCAGAAGGATACCACGGTGGAGGATATGGACCACAAGACGTACCTGATCGCTTTGAAAGTTCTTTGCGATCGTCAGCGAGGCACACTGAAATCGCAGGAGGAGATTTCATTGCCACTCGTGGGCGAAACTCGCGACGGTATCGTCCCGACGTCGCACCAAGCCCCACGCATGAATCACAAGGTACGGGGTTGCCTCCTGCGCGGTCTCGTGGAATCCTCATTCGTATGGTATTGGAACAGATTCCACCCCAATTTCCTCGGAAGCAGACTCGTTCTCCTTTGTAACTGATGCTCAAGAACAAGAAAATCCCGATCTGGGTGAGCACTGGCTCTTTGCCAGCACCAACTTCATTTACTCATGTCGGGACTAGACACATCTTCTAATATTCCCATGGCGGACGAAGGGGGTGCGGTATTACAGGAAGCGCCACAGCTGTTCCCACAGCTATTCCTGATACACCGTTGTCGGAGACCCCCGCGAAGACCCCCACAAATTTGGAAAAGATGAGGAGGGCGATGGCTCACATGGAAATTGATGAGCCAGAGGCTGTAAATACAGCGCCAGCGCCTACCCGAATCCCATCCGAAGGGAAGCAAAAGTCGCAGTCGTTCGTTCCAAAAATGTTTCGACCAAAATAAACCGTAGTTTCAGCCCATTTCCTGTGTAATACTTCCATAGTAATTTTCTGAGCCACGGAACCAAATTTTTCGAGAAAGTGCATCGCCGATTCGCGTGGTAAGGCTGTACGGTTGCTGCCGTGGAAGCTGTCATGCCTCGTTCAAATAAGCGCCCGCGAGGTATATTGCACAGGACCTTGGGTCCCTCCGTATCCCTTTCTCTCTTCCACAATGCCTATGGTCCATTATCCGTCTGAAGGGTCCCATGACACGCGCGACGCAGCTTTCGACATCTCAGCGACTGTCTTGGCCACTCTCGCAACTGCTGCTCAGTGCACCCCACTGCCGTTTCTCCAAGAAGCCTCCTACCTCGCCCTTGCAATTTTGAACACTGTCCGGGTCAGCAACTGGGGACCATTAAATGATTAGCTCTTTCTAATGTAGCGGGTTGTAGGGAGCAAAGACAACAAAGATGGCTTCAAAAGCCTTGCAAATGATGCCTGCGAACTGGTGTCCGCGATCGTATGCGTGTATAATGACATGGAAAAGGACGGCCAGAAACCGTCTTTGGGTCTCAAGAAGCACGTCGAGGACTTGATCGGGTTAGCCATTTGTTTGAGGTCGTTTCGAGTCTTTTGACTCATTCTCGACTCAACAGTTTGCTAAAAGCCATAAATCTATTTTCCCAGAAACATATCGCAAAGGGAACGTTCCAGCGGATGGTGATGCTTCAAACGGAAAACAACAAGATTCAGCAGTACAGGGCACGATTGAGACAGGCCCTGGATGTATTTGGCGTAAGTTATTGAGCGACTCGCGCGCCAGTAGTGTCTAATTCCATTCTTATAGCTTCAATCGAGCATCTCGATCCACGAAACCGTCGTCCAGATACTCAAGGAACTTCGGGAACGAGATGCGCAGGAGAAGCCGAAGAAAGATGGGTATTCGGAGCCATCGTCTCCCAGGAGCCCCCACCAGAGAATCCGTTTGGCAACTTGCTGGGCGGTAATATCAGTGGTAACATCAAGATAAATAACATTACGGGTAACCAAGAGATACGGACCACCCGGCACTACACGACCATCGTCGATTCCTACAATGGCAGGAATACCAATTCACGAAGTCAGTCGTGGGCAGACGACGGTTGATAACTTGAACCGTGTATACCGATTCACCTTTATGTATTTTTCCTCGCTCGAGGTATGTAGCTTAATATGGCTCTCAATGGGACGACTGTATTCGGACTGTAGCGCCCAGGAGCACCTTTAAATATCGAGGGACATACATGTCGGACTTGTGGCATTGCGTGTGTACGACAGCTGTACAGAGTACACGACGCGGTCAATGATACTTGAATAACCACGCATGATCTGCGCATGGAAAGTCTTCAGGCAAACAGTACTTAACCGACCATGGCGTCCAGAGCTTGTGCTCCAGTTCCTCGTCAGCCTCCCGATCGATAGTCCATAACGAACGTTGTATCCCGACGAGTTCGAGGTGTTCTAAATCAGTGGCGAGTTCGACGGGCTGATAGGCACTGGATCCTCACCATTCGAGAATAAATGGAGGAACGATAGGTGGGGCATTTGCTGTAGTCTGCTGAGCTGAAACAGATATCAGTGTTGTTCAATTGAGGTACAAGATACGTACCAATGGGTACCATGTGCGAACATGCAAATCGTGAGTCCACGGCAAAACCAGCTGGAGAGCTTCCAGCTTCGTGGATAGCTGATCGGCGAGATGGAAGGCGGCGGCTTCGTGGAGCGGCTCATAACCCGCATGAAAGCCGAGAACTCGGAGACATTCTAGTTTCCCAATAACAGTTGCAATCGCCAAAGCGACCTCTAACCGCACTGCAGGAATGCGAATATACAATCGACACAGAGAGGGGCGTCGGGAGAGGAACTCGGACAGAAGGGGTACGTGCATTTCCGTGGTGTCTGGATCCCAGAATTCGCAAGACAGTCTGAAAGAGGTAAGACGGGGGAGTACACCGGGTTCCTTGGGGAGATCCGCGAACACACGGGGCTCGATGTATCCCACCAAGGAAAGGGATTCCAAGAATTGGGCATGGCGAAACACGAGATCGAGGCCAACGAGTTCCTCGACTTGGGGACACAGATATCAAGCTGGGTCAAGTTGTTGCACACCCGGATGGGCAATAGAACAACGTGGGTTGACAAAATGGCGAGTTCGTGGATGGGATTTGTTTCGATGACCGATACCAGGTCTCTTGGGTCGCCCGATCCATGTTCCCATTCCGCGAATATTCGGTCCAGTTTTTGCTCCCGGACATATATGAATGGGATTGTGGGCTGCAAAAATTGAGACCGTCGAGATGGCTGAGCAGCGCCGAATTTGGCATGCTAGGAGAATTATTATTAAAATGGCAGAACATCCGGGAATCGACATACGACTGGATTCGGAGTTTTTTCAGCCCTCTTGGAAGGCATTCCGCAACCGCCGAAAAGTCTGGGCAATCACCAAAATAGTGGAAGACCGCAGGTTCGGCAGGGATTTCAGTGCCTGTCCGAGAGCGCCTATCCGATGGAATGAGCACAATAGAACCATCGAAAATATCAGGAGTCCTACGGTGCTCAAAGACAGCCGGCCCGTCGGTGAAAGCGTGAACGCTCATAGTCTTGACGGCGTTCGCAAAGCTCGGATTCGCGGTGATATAGGACAAGATGTCGAACGACCTGTTGAGGAGAAAGTCCGAAGTCTCTCGGACGTACCTCTCATTTTCGGTGTTGAGCATGAAGAACCCTGGCTCTCCGTGCATGAAATAGATCTTCACTGTTGAAAACAGTCGGCGTATAGCAATGTCGTGCAGAAGTCGTGAAACTGGAGCATGTTCCGGGAAGACGGTAGATATTGGACAATTTCCGTCCACATTTCGACGGGGAGGACAACTGTCATGTCGTGCGTTGTCGGTCTGACAGTGAGGTCAAGGTCTGATGGACATTTAGCACAGCCACATCTGACTCTTTTGATCTTTCACACAAGACTTCAACGAAGTGCAAGTACCATGAAGTCGCACCTCTTGTCGATGTCGAGCAGAAAAAAAATACAGTATGTACGACCGATTGTGCAAAAAGTAGACGATCATAAAGGTTTTATTGGCACGATGGTATTTCTGTTGCTGCAATCTAAAGAGACATCCGTCCGTCCATCCGGTGTAGCAAGTCCTACTAACAAATTTTGCACAAAAAAAAGCTATTTCTGCGCTGCATGAGAGTATAGGCGATTCACTGTGAAAATGCCATAGTGAGTATTGCAGCAGATTATAGTAGCAGGTATACAGGCAAGTGTAGCATTGGCAGGTCATGGCAGCAGATAATTGCAAGTAGGGAAAAGGATTCGGAAGATTTTGCCATGGGATGGATTTCTAGCGTTCAGTACTTGTAGGTTTGTGGTCGGTAGTACGCGCGGAGCGGATCAGCGACCTCCCAGTTAGTGGGGCTCCAAAAGCGAGGGGGTAATGCGGGGGGCGAGGGCGGCCAAAAGGGAGCGGGAAGGTGGTGACGGAAAGGGCAGCGATAGGGAGGGCGGAGATCGGGGGACAATGCGGTCGGCGACGAGGGGGAGAGATAGCTGGCACCGGACGCGGGGTACGGCTGGAAACGGCGGCTCTTCTCAGCGCGACGAGGCTCGCGGCGGTGGTAGCGAGCAGAATGGACGTTCTCGTTGCGCGAGGGTGTGTTCTGGTTACGCCAGGGAGTGGTTGCCGACACAAGCTTTTCCTTCGTGTCCTTCATTGTGACGCGTTTAATTCTGGTAAATTGACGGCTAGACTAAGGTCAAGCAGAGTACCCGTTCTTCATGGCTCGATAACCCCATTGTTGGACCATCGGCAATGCTGCCTGCAAAAAGACGTGATTTTAGTACGTGTTGGAAAAGCTGCGCGCCAGAACGTTCCAATCCGTAGATTTGTGCAAAGCAAGCGATGGCTGGTGATACACGGAGTCTTTCTGTACAGGTAGATGGGAGAGAAAAGTCGAGTAATTAGGCGCGTGGAAAGCTGCTTTAAGCGGGACTGCACAGCCACTCTTGGCCCTTTTGTTCTTGCCTTGTTCTTTCCTCGTAAAATGAGCGGATAATGCATTGCCCCTTGTTCGCACCGTCCCATGAGTCTCTCCGCCACCAACCTTGCGGCTTACCACCATTTGTGCTGTGATCTCTACCTTCGAAATGTGTATTATCGCGATAAAACACAAGTCAATGCACAAGACCCCTCCGAGCTCGCAGCGGCAAATTTCGAAAGAGGCTAGAATGGGAAAGGTACTTAGCGGCGAAGCAGATGGTTTTGGTTCTGGCCTTCAGCTGAGCTCGCTCGCAGACGACTTTTTCCTTCCTGGACGAACAAGATCTGCTGTGTACCATCCCCCCGGCACCTGTAGATGGCAATGTTCTAACTGCCAACATCGAGGCCGATGAGCGTGATCATTTCTTTGTCGCTGGAGTCGCGTTCTGGCCGCCGCCAGAATTAACACAGCGCTTTCTCGACGCTGGTACGGCTCCGGTCAAGTTTGGTCTGGCGAAGCCCGACCTGCTTGAGATCACGCGTACGCCATCCGGCGTAACGACGTGGAAAGTTGTTGATGCAAAGGCTTCGAAGGCAGTCAAGGTATGCGGGGTTTTTCTTCTTGGTGCATCTAAATGAGTGCCCCAAGACCTCTCATCACGTTCAAATTTATTTCTACAACCTCTGTCTCGCCTATCTGCTTCCAGGGCCCTTTTTCCAGCCGGCGGGAAGTGCAGCAATCTGGCTTCCCTCGGCCGACGAATTCGACCCACCGTCTTTGATGACCTCAAAAGCATCAATATCAGTCTCCTCAAACCCTCACTAGACGATTTTCTGTTTCGTCGCCTCCCAAAGATTCTCTCTCTTCCCCGTGCAACGTCGACTGGCATTTAAACCCCTCTGCCGCGGCTGTAACTTCGAATCTGATTGCGAGGACAGGACCGTGGAAGACGGAGAGTTGGGCTCGATGCCGAATATCTCGTTGGCAGAAGTCAAGTCTATCCGGACCCTGCTTGGAATTTCCCGTGGCTTTTCGGCTACAAACACAGGCGTCACAGATATCGAGGATCTTCATCTTCTTCTAGGCGACGCTGGCAAGCTCGACAGGATACGGAAGTCGTTCCCTAGCACCTTGAAGAGGCCAAAAGGATATTGGCGGTGCAGCGTTCTTCTCCCGTCAGTCCGATGGTGGAGGCTGCCAGAACGAAGACAGTGCAGGTGCGCAGTCCTTTGTTCGCCCGAGGAATTTGTAATTTATGCTGTTAGGTTATACGGCGGCGCAATTTCACTTGCCCTCGACGAGAGGATATTGCCGTAGTCATATCCATTGTCATTGATCCATCGTCTTCCGTAGGATTTGCCACTTTCTGCGTTTCCGTTTTCTCCGCTATCCCATCCTTTCAGCCCCAACCTTTCCACGGCCTCCAAGCCATGTTTATTCCGACGTTGGCCGCCATGCTCAGACAGATCTTCTCTCTCAACGAGACAGTCCGGCCCGTGCCCCTTACCCAGTTCTACGTCTTTTCAGCAGCGGAACAGACAGCGCTGCAAGCGCACTTGATCACCAACGCGCTGACGTCGACGGCGGGCGACGACATCCGCCTCTGTATCGGTGCCATCGCACAAGGGGTTTCACTTCTACAAACTACATTCCAGCCGCTCCTGCTCTCTGGCGCCCTCCTGAACTTTATGGTGAAGGGCCGCAAGGCGGAGCTGCAGACATACCTCGACCGCATGGGCCTACGGGTCTCCACTTCGGGGACGATAGAGCAACTCCGCGCCCGGATCCAGCAGGAGATCCAGCGCCTCCAGAACGAAGGCCGGAGTGGCGACGACGACAGGCGGACCGAGCTGGGCCAGCTGCCGCGGGTTGTCGTCCTGAAGAAAGAGCTCGAAAGCGTCCTGGCGCTGCCCGTCCCGGGATCCTGGGATCTCGCGGAATGCGCCTTGGTTCTCCTCCCGAAGTCGTCTCCGGACCGGAAATGCCCCGATGACGCAGAGGTTTTCACTGCATATAAGAGCGGTGACGATCAGGAAGCCCTCGAGGACAAACTGGAGCAGCGGAACGCAAGTATATATGCGGTACTTCAGAACATGCGGGCGAGAGTCTCATCCAGCGGCGCGGGGCTCCTCGTCAACGACGCGAAGAAGCTGACCTCGAATTTCATCGATGTTTGCAAACAAGATGACCTGCGCAAGCTTTTCTTCATGCAGCAGGTCTGTTTCGTGTCGCAGATCTTGACAATATTCTGATCAGTCCGTCCTGTAGTTTGAAGTCCTGGCGAAACTCACCGAGCTGTGGAAGGCTCGCATCGAAGCATGCCCTGACGCCCCCGTTCTCGAGTACAAGGAGACTATTCAGGGAGCCAAAGGAGTGGAGCACGCCTTTTACCTTATTTCCGGCTCCCTCGATATACCCGCCGGAGACAAAGACAAGGCATTCTACGACTATATCATGACCGAGGACGACACCGGCCCCGACGACATCCCCGTCGAGGCCTTGTTCGATGACTTGAGTGTCTCTGGACTTCTGTTCCCGCTCAATCGAAACACCAAAGCGAAATGGGATACACAGAGCCTGTCGTAAGGCAGAAGCTCTTGGTTGCGGACCTGCGGGACATCGCCGTTGACGGGCAAAGGACGAAGGTAACGGTGCAAACGTGGGGTGGGTGGGACGTCAAGCTTGTCACGGGCCACCATTACCGGCTCTCGCCTCGTCTCGTCGATTTCAACACCACGAAGGTCCTGTCGACGCTCCTCGAGCTCGATATCGCGGCTACCACGGGTGGGGACACGGATGTTCCATTCTTGCAGCTGATTCTCGACCCTAGGTCGTTCGGCGATGATCCCGAGTTTGTTGAATTGGGGAAGGAGTTCGTGAAGGTGGAGAGTAATATCCAGCGCACGTTTAGGCAGTTGAAGGAGTTAGATGCCGCCGGAGGTGCCGCTGGAGCCCTTGTGTTGAAACCATCTCAGCATCGCGCTGTACAGAGGATTTTGTCTAGCCGGTGTCCGTTGTTTCTCAAGTTCTACACACCAGTCTGACCTCGCTTTCGCAGTGTCGGTGCTATGGGGCCCACCGGTGAGTGCTCCGTAATTTGCCAGGTCAAGAATCTTTTTGATACATCGTTCTAGGGCACCGGGAAAACGTACACCATCGCTCTTGCTCTATTACGCCTCCTCGAGGTCCAGCACCGACTCGGTGATGCGAAGCGCAAGATCATCTTCATAACCGCCATGACGCACGCAGCAATCGAAGCCGTGTTGAACAAACTGTCGCATTTGAGAGACTGCTACACTTCAATCGAGTCGTTGCCGACTGAATGGCTGGACAACGTCAAGATCGAGCGCGTCCTGAAAGGCGGCGACCATGCGGCGCCGGGCAAGTCTGACCCTTCGGCGAATCTTTTGTATGCGGGAACCGTGTACCAGGCAAGGCTCCCCATCCGTGCATATGAGCCGTCTTGACTAATCCCTTGTTGAAGCTCTACAATTTCTCCAAGCGCCACGCCTTCGAAGTGGACGTCTGCGCATCGACGAGGCCGGGCAGCTCGCGCTCAGCTCCGCGGCCCTGGTCCTTCGCGCTCTCAGCCCCACCGGTAGGATAGTAGTTGCAGGCGACTCTGAACAGCTGGCGCCCATCCTGACTGCGCAATACCCTCAGCTCGAATCTCGCTTATTGTTCGGCTCGATTCTGGACTGTCTCATGCATCTCTCCAAGCTCCCGAGTCGCAGGGAGTCGTCGTCGCAGCCTCCGCTCTCGCCCACGTTCAGCGATTACTCGAGCATGTCGTCCTCGCAGGGGACTGTCGTGCAGTTGACGGAGAACTTTCGTCTGAATCCTGATTTAGGCGAATTTGTGTATGTGAAGTCTTCCTCCATTGTACGGCCCTGACCTAACCCTCACACGACAGGTCCACGATATACTCCAGAGCGTTCAAGCCCCAGAAAGTCCAAGCACGACACCTCGCAACTCAGCTCAAGTCAATCGAGGGCGACGTGGACATAGACCTTGGCGTCGAGCCCACGTTCTGCGAGACGTTCAGAATTTCCTGCTTGCTCTGTCTGACGTTATGCTCCGCAAGCCGCAAAACGTCTTGCGCCCGCCGCCGATCACCCTACGCAACCCTACGACGGCGATCGATACGGGAGATTCGCTGACCCCCACGCCGATTTCGCTCGCGCTGGTGCGCCTGCAAACAGAAAGCAGTCGGCCCGAAGGCGTCGGGTACGAGGCGCACGTCCGAGCGGAGGCGGTCCTTGCTGCGGCGCTAATCACGTCTATAACTCGGTGCTCCCCGGGCGAGGACATATTCGTGGCGACGCCGCATCGGATTCAACGCCAGGCGGTCAGAGCGGCGCTGGCGCGCGCACGGACGAGTGATCTCGCAGATGCGATGGGAGCTCTTGATCTCGACGGGTCGCCGGAGAGGGCCGGGACAGTGACGGTGGACACAGTCGAGAGGCTGCAAGGTCGGTGATGTGGTGCTACGGGAGAGCCTTTATTGAAGATAGGCGCTAGGATCGGAGGCAGCGTTCGTTATCTGTTTGTTCTCGCTCCCGCCATCGGCTACCGACGATCTCGCATTCT
Organism: Mycena galopus ATCC 62051; assembly: GCA_014925785.1. Lineage (NCBI taxonomy): Eukaryota > Fungi > Basidiomycota > Agaricomycetes > Agaricales > Mycenaceae > Mycena > Mycena galopus. The sequence goes on along the minus strand of WIQG01000228.1, from coordinate 145,493 downwards.
TGCTGGAGCGCAGGCGGCTGAACGTCGCCATCAGCCGCGCCAAGACGCTGTGCATCCTCGTCTCATCCCCTACCGTCCTCCGCCCGCCGGTGAGTGTCTTGGCGAATGAGGGGAACGCGAAGGGATACAAGTTTCTGAGGTGAATCTGCTGCTGTTTTCCTGTCCCTTCGCCTTACCAGATAACGCAGAGCATTCGAGGATCGCGCCTGGTCGTCCGTGATAGCGCTTGATGTGGACGATTTCTAAGTGTGGGAGTTATACAATGTACTTATGTATCAGTAGTCGCCCTATAGCGTACAATAAACACGGGACAATTGTCTATATGTTGAGTGCCTGCGCCAGAATCGTCAGTGGGCGCAATGTAGAGAGGGAGAGGAGACCAACTTTTTTGGCTAATTGCCAAGCTGTGAGGGAAATAGCATGAGTCGGAACCTGCTTGACTAGCCCAATCCCGAGCCCAGTGAAAAAACCACGCCAACCGCTCGCGAGCCACACGCTCCGCACGGTTTCCTGGAACCCGATCATGCGATTCGGCGTTCCCTTCCCGCTCGCCTGCTGCGTACGGCGGATGACCTCGAGCGGGTACGTGAACATCTGCGCCACGGTCCCCGCGATCGCGCCGACGACAAGGTGTATTCGTGTCTGATTCGCCTGCAGCGTCGCGGGGGACAGCCGCGCGCGTGCTTGCGCGTTGAGGGTCTCCCAGACGAGGAAGATCCCGCCGCGGTAGGGGACTGTGCCGAGCAGGGACACGGTGAAGCCGCGGTAGAAGTGGAGGAAGGGCACGAGACCAGTTATTCCGCCGGACGAGCGGCCTTCTCCCATGATCCCGCGGATGGCGTTCCACGGCGTGGGGCGGGTGGCGGAGAGATTGGTCTCCACGGCCATCCGGACGCGGATGAGCTCGAAGGGGTAGGTGAGCGGCATAGCGGACATTCCTGAACGCGTTCAGCGCCCAATAGTGGTCGTGCGTCAGTATAACGCACCGGTAATTGCTCCGGCAGTCAGTCTCCGCACCGACGTTTGATACTCGGGAGTCGGCATGAGCCACTACAAGCCAGTCAAGATCCGGCCGCGAAAAATCCAGAGAGAAAATTGCACTGACTTTGCTGACTTTATCGTACACGGTGTAGCCTACTGCGGCGTGGGGTATTGCCCGCGCAAGCGTCAGCGTATGGCCCTGGTACAAACCTCGAAAGCCTTGCGTCTGAGCGATATACTGTAACGCATTTACCGCCCCCCTCCACGAGCCTATATTTGCCCTATGAATTTACAAGCAGCACACGACGACACCCACGCACCAGCAAATCGGATGAATTCAGCATTATGGGTTTGGAGGAGGATCTTGACGCGGTCCAAGGGTGCCACAGCGGTCTTTGCCTGGTTGAAACGCCTTGCGCGTCAATTCAGTGAATACATACAGGATGGAAAAGGAACGAATGCGCACCAGTCCACCAGCAAATCCGCCAGCTATCGCAGACCGCACAAGGAACTCGGTTTCCGAGTACCGAGACCCTTGCCGTCCTTCATGAGAGTCGCGTGAGAGTCGCGGCCAAAGCTTAGAAAGGCTACGGGCGGCGGCACTTTATATAAGCGCCTTCCCTGTCAACCTTAACAGCATTATAAAAATGTTTTCAAATATCCTCTATAACCGCCAAATCGCCGCACTGACAAGACATCTGTCAGGACCATCGGCCTCAGATGGAGTTTAGAATTGGGCTATACCCCTCTTCAGATTATTCCTGCGTTGAATAAATCGTTTTGGCCCGCGCGACATTCGCTTCCCACGTCGCTCAAAACGTCGCCTCCTTGGGTTCACTGGCAGTTGTTACGGGAGTCTCCTCCGGCGTTCGACTTCATGGAGGGCCATTGCTTCGACTTCAAGCTCCCCCGCACACATGTTAGCATGGATGCCTTTTTTTCGATCTGTGAGAATTCTCCGCTCCTCTGGCTGCGACTTTGCTGTGGTCCAGGGGATGTGCGACTCGCGACTGTGTCAACGCGCCATCGACGCGGTATTGGCGCATTAATCATTCAGCAGTGGCTCGGAGGGACTACGAAGGATGCCGGATAAAGAGACGACGCGTCTGTTGAGTGTGGGTAGCGCGAAAAGTACCAGAGACGCGTCGGTGTGCTTTGGAAAGTCAGTGTATTATAAACAACACCAGGTGGTTCGTGGGGGATGATATATTTCCGTGATGTTTTGTAGGTGTGCGCGACAAGACTTATAGGTAATTTTATGGAGGGGAACACTGGCAGACCAATTGATTCTCTCATTGGTAGTATGCATATGTACTTACCAGCAGGTTGAAATCGAAATTACGGGTCGTTCTTCAACTCGCTCCAAGCAGGGAGCTCAAAGAAGCCGGGCAACTCATCCCATGTTCTTTTCCTGCCCGCCTCGGTCGATATTTTGATACTCGTCACGCACGCAACACACAATTTCTTGCATGTGTCGCTATTTGGTACGAAGGGGGTCAGTGCCCTTAGCATGGGTGAATCCATGCTGTTCGAAAGCAGGCGATCTCGCATTTTGGTACACTGTGCAGCGGTTGTGCAATTGTCATCCGGGGTCCAGAAGCGATACCATCCACGCGCATAGTCTTCTTTCACCTGCGCATAGGTGAGTTTTTCGCGGCCAAGGAGGCACCGGCGTAGGTCGACTGGTGCGAGGGAAGCTAAGGTTCCATCGCTTCTCAGGATGCCTTCAATGAACTCTTCCTGGCACCACCATCAAAGGACATCCAAAATCTGGCCAAAAAAAAGAACTTACGAGTTTGAAACCAGAGGCTACGCGATAGTATGCAGAGGGAAGGACAGATAGGATGCCGTACTCTCGCGCCAAAGATATTATCTCAAATTCCATGCCACGATAGGGTACGATACGTGTTGGTTTTGCCGTCGTCCGTGCATCAAATTGCTCCAGAGTCGTGGGATGTTCGAATGTGAGCCGCGCGATCACCAGGTCCAACAGATCTTTGAAATCGTATTTGCGAGCCAAACGAATCAAGGCGCCGATGGCCTCCAGTGGGAGCGCCGCCTGGGGCAGAAACGTCCTAAGTACGTAGTTCAGGTTACCACGCGTGCCCCTGAGGAAAAAAGTGCACTGACGGGGTGTAAAGCGCCTTCAGTATGAATTCCACGTCGACAGGGTCATCTGGGAGCTCGATAACGGGGCAGCCTTCAACGCTGGGCTGCTCGAGTGGCTGGGGTAAGCCCCGCATCCGACGAAAGAAAGGCGAATGTTGCGCTAGGATACCCCAGTGGACGCGAAACTGTGTATTCACAGCCTGCAACACGACGCTCCCGTCGTCGTACCAGATATTCGAACGCGTTACAGGTTTGTCTTCCACGCGTTGGCGCTTATTACTTGGAGGCGAGACATCATGTCGGACTCGGACATGGTGGATTCAGACTGAGAAAGCGCTGTCGCATCAATTCGCGATCACGTGCCCGACGCGTTCGCCGCCCACCCTGCTCTTTCGCACATACCAGCAGGGATAGACTCACAACCATGGGTCGTTCTTTAACTCGCTCCAAGAAGGGAGGCAAAAAAACCGTGCAACTCGTCCCATGTTCTCTTTCTCCCTGCAGCGTTCAGCGTGCTTCAATGCTCTTTTTGCAGGTAGCACATCTCTTTACAGCCTCGGTATCAGTCGGCACAAAGCTCTTGTTTTGAGAATTTCCATCGTGTCGTCACCTGAGAGTTTCACGAGAGGGCCCCTTCAACACTAGGCTGGTCTGGTGGTTGGGGTAGGCCCCGCATCTCTTGAAAGAGGGTGAATGTAACAATGTTGCGCCAGAACACGCGAGACGGCGTGTTCCCAGCTTGCAATACGACATTTCCGTCCTCGTACCAGACAGTGAAATACCCGATGGCTTCAGGTTTATTTTCCGTGCGCTCGCGTTGAGTCAGAGATGAAGACGTTCGTCATGGTGGAAGAGAACGAACTTTCCGGATTGGGAAAGGCCAGATGCTAGGTTTGTGATCAGGGTATGCGTCTTCAAAAAGGAACTCGTACAACGCTTTCCCGTGATACTACACGGCAGGGACACTGAGTCCTTTGGATTAGCATTCGCTTACGCATCATGCTCAAACATACCCAAGAAATGTTTTTCCTTCTTTTTCGTGTTGACCTCTTTATACTGCTAGGGGATTGCTTTCTCTTCTAGAGTAATCTAGCTAGTCGGTCGCGATCGGGAGCAACTTACTCAACCAGCATAGAAGATCAACTCCTGCGGTTCCTCGTGTGCGAGTTGCCATCTAATCCACAGAATGTAGAAAGTCGATGATTCATATACCTGGAGGTTGACATTATTACTGGGATTATAAGCTGTTCTCCAACCCGTTCCCAAGTCGAAAGCCGACATGCACTCCTGCAGTGTTCAATACATTTTCCGTCTGTATTCACCACAACTTTTCAGCCCAAGGTCACATGTGTGGTTCAATTCTGATAATTCAAAATTCAAGTATTCTAAATCTAACTATTCAGAATGGCCTGGAGAACTCTCGTGCAACAGCCCCATGGCCCAAGAAGATCTCCGTCGTCTCTCCCGTATCCGACTATTCAGCTTTTGAATCTCGTCCCGGATCTGAGTATTCAGCTTTCAATATCTCTTTCTGTCTCTCGGAATACGAGCCCCAACGTATCTCGAACCCTGTTCGATTCCAGGTCGTCTACATTAGCCGGTTGATCGCCTCTTGCATTAACGGATGCGACTGAAGCATGATTTGTTTCTGAAGCCCACGTCAATATTTGTCCATCCGTGGTAAAGGAGGGAGGAAGACCGCAGGAGTATGAACATCTCCTGCAAGTCGGCCAATTTCTTTCGGGCTCTGCTCATCTGGTTGGAAATATACAGCTGTCGTGTTGAAAATGTGTTGAAAGAACCCGCGCGGTGCTCGACTTGAGGTTGAGACCCGTCGAGATAATGCTCTCAGGACTTTGCGGTTTGTGTTAACATCGGAGTCTTCGAAGAGCTGGCGATCTTCCTCCATACCAGGCGGAAATCTCCGTCCACTTGGAAGCCTTGCAGTCTCGAGTGTACAGCACCAGAAATATCGCTATAACAACTCCGCCGATCCCAATAGTAACCGACGCCTCTATCTTTGCATTGTCAGACGAGCTGGCATAGTATCGTCCGATTCCGATAACGCCGAAAGTCAGGAGCAACGTTGCGATTTCTCACGGTTGAATTTTGGCAAAGTCACAAACTCCATATTTGAAGCCAGGATTTATCCATATTACCCGTTCAGGTTGAATCAGTTTCGAATATCCACGCTCATTTCAAAAGCTCGTCAAACTCTTCTGGCGGTGTATCAGAATCCAACTAGATTCCACTTAAAATTATTTCATAAATTCCGATTCCTGCAGAAACGACGGATTGGATGAATTTTAGTGCTCCTCAGAAGATGACCCGCCCTGCGCGAATGGCTTTGGCCGCTTTGCTTTGAGCTTCGTCTCTGAGATATCGCCCATAAATCTCCGCGTACTTGACTTTGTCCTGGTGGATCAAAAGCGAGTAGCACCCATCCACAATGTATGAAGCGACACCCACAATCTTCGTCTTCAAAACGCTCTCCCTCTGCTCGAAATGGTACGCATAACGTTTCCAGTCTGCGCCTACGTCTTCCCGGCTATAGGTGCGGTGTTCTGGGGTCCTTTGGGATTGACGTCTTCAAAATGAAAGTTAGCATTCGCTTACGCATCATGCTCATGCTCAAACATACCTAAGAAATATTTTTCCTTCTTGTACGCGTTGACTTTGTTGTACCGCTAGGGGATTCCTTTCTTTTCCAGAGTAACCCAGCTCCTCTGGACATACGGACAATGCAGACAGTTTCAAAACCAGAAGAGGCCGCGGTCAGGAGCGACTTATTATCCAACCAGCATAGATCAACTCCTACGGTTCCTTGTGCGCCTCTACGGTCCAAATGGCGTTGCCTGTTGCATCAGGGAAGATTTGCTTGTTAACGCCCATACTGAATCGCCGTTGGGTTGTGGGAAGTCTGCTTCAAGTTCTGCACGCGAGCCATGGCTCATTGTGACCTACTTTTCATCCACTTCAGGCATATGTGACCCTAGAGTGTGCAAGATGTGCGAATGGCTGACCGATCCGAAGCTGCCTTAGAAACCGGTGAATGTTACAGAAAGCGTAATGGTTGAATATTGTTTTGGCTCGATGGGCCACTCGCGAAAAAAAAAATTGGGCATTATCTCGGCGTTGTCTTGTTCCGCGTTCATGAACCAAATAGCTCGACCAGTAGTGCCATTGTCATTGGCTCTCGACGATTTGAGAACTGTGTACATTCCGGAAGCATGAGGTGCACACGAATATCAAGATGAAGTCGTAGTGCTGCTACTCAAGGTGATTCCGTCAACCGAAATCACAGAATGGGCAAGTAGATTAGGAGGAGACGTCCCGTCATATTCTTCTGCGTGGTGTGCGCGCGAAAGAAAGTCGTAAGTCGAGTACTTGGTTTCAAGAAGAGACACTGACCACTGTTCCGGAAACAGGTGGCGGCGAATTGATTCTGGACCCCGGAATATAAGTAGAAGACGATTTGGGATTGATCAACATACCAGCAGGCTGGAATCAGATTTACTGGTCGTTCTTCAACTCGCTCCAAGCAGGGAGGTCAAAAAAACCAGGCAACTCGTCCCATGTTCTCTTTCTCCCTGCAGCGTTCAGTGCTCCAATACTCTCTTTGCAGGCAGCGCATATCTTCGCGGCCCAGATGTCAGTCGGCACAAACAGGTTCAATGCCCTCATTTTGGGATCGTCCAAGTGCTTTCGAAGCCAGGCGTCCCGCATGGTTGTACCGCTACACTGCCCCGAGCTGCAATCGAAACCGGGGTTCCAGAAGCGAAACCACCCACACGCGTATTCTTTTTTCACTTGAATAGTTGTGAGTTCTTCGCGGGCCCGGAGGCATCGACGTATATCGACTGGTGCAAGAGAGGCCAAAGTTCCATCGGGTTTCGCGATCCCATCGAATAACTCATCCTAACGCAATCAAAGACCCTTCGTAAAGTTGTCGAGAAGGTGTGCTTACGAGCGTAGAATAAAGGGCACGATAGTAAGCACAGGGAAGGACAGATAATATGCCATTCTCCCGCGCCAAAGATATTATGTCGAATCTGAGCCCACGATGAGGCACAATACATGTCAGCTTATAGTTTTCGCCTCCCCGGGCATCAAACCCTTCCAGTGTCGTGGGATATTCGAACGTGAGCCGCGCAGTAGCTGAATCCAACAACTCTCGGAAATCGTATTTTCGTCCCAGGCGAATCAAGGCGCCGATGGCCACTATGGGAAGCGCAGTCTGGGCCAGAAACGTCCTACGTAACCAAGTCAGTGGTCGTGCCAGTGAAAAATGGGCGTGGTTATGTAGAAGAACGCCTGCAATGGTGTATGCGGCGAGGGGCAAATGATATTGGATTCCCAAAGAAAATGAAAAACCGGGTATACTGACGGGGAATAGAGCACCTTCAATAAGATCTCGACATCAGTTGTATCGTCGCCTGAGAGTTCGACGATGGGGCACCCGTCAACGCTAGGTTGGTCGGGTGGTTGGGGTAGGCCCCGCATGGCTTGAAAGAAGGGTGAATGTTGCGCCAGCACACCCCAATGAACGCGAAACTGCGTGTTGCCAGCTTGCAATACGACATTACCGTCGTCGTACCAGACGGTAGAACGTGCGATGGCTTCAGGTTCATTTTCGGTACGCTGGCGTTTGGCCGGAGGTGAGGACGTTTCGTCGGACATGGTCATGGGGAGAGAACAAATCCCTTTCCGGACTGAGAAGGTGCACCGCCACAGTGATCCTAACCTCAAAAGTTAAATGTATTCAAGCTTGTTATCAACCCCCATCATCCACCTGTAGATATGCCCTGAACCGAGTTTCCCAGTTATCTTACCATGCCTTTGTCAATCCTCCCGGACGATATCCAATGCAAGCTCCTCTCGTTCCTTCCCAATTTCTCTGTTTTGCACGCGGTTCTCTTGACATCCCGCTCCTTTCATTCCGTTTTTTTGACTCGCCGCGATCTCGTGCTCAAACACGTCGCAGAGAATCTCCTGGGGCTTGCGCTCGGTGAAGAGCTTATCGGCGACTCCGAGAACGCGTCTGAACCATCAAGTTCCTCCTACAAGCAAAGGAGGGCATCGAAACCCTCGAACCAGTCATTTTCCGTTTGTTGATTGAACCTGATGCCCATTGGGATGAACCTGACCGTTGGTCAGTATGAGGAGGCTCGTGTCAGTCGTCGAACGTGCTGAACGAGGCCGGGTGTCTTGCAGCCCATCTTTGGCCGAATCGACACGTCTTCGACGAGCAGCTTATCGATTCACGAAATTCTGCGCTCTCTCTAGTGGACTACAGCAAAGGTATGCTGTCGATGCCCCTAAGGCTATGTCGTTCGTCTGCTTATTTTTTTTCCCAGCCGCTTCCTTCTCCAGCTCAGCACCATCGAGGCATTTGAGCTCCTGCATTTTGTTGAAGGGCTGCGCAAGATCGTCTCTCTACTATTGATAGTGTCGGCGGGCAGGAAGCCGACTTGGACGCAGGACGCTTGCTATCGACCGGACCCGCGAATATCTCCCGGCTGTGGAACTACGACCTCGAAGTGACGGAAATATAGCGAAATTCCATGCGGAGATGGTGGCTGCCGCCGCCCGCGCGGGAGACGACGACGACGACGACAACTGCGCATTCGACGACGCGTTCCACTACTTTGAGGTCTCGCGTAACCTCTCCGCGTTCGACGCGACCCGTACCCGCGCGCTCCTCGACCTGGGCCAACAGCAAACCGAGAAAGAGATCTTGAACCTTGAATGCCTCATGGTACCGCCCCCGTGCGTCTTTATTTTCTCTGATCTCAGGTTGCTCATCCCATCCTCACAGCCGCATCCCGCCTCCCGCCCACGCCGGCCGCGCTTCCGCAGCCTCAAGCTCCCGTGCTGCGACAACATCAACAAGAAGAGTGTTCGGCTCCCATTCCTCCCGGACCACCTGAACAGCCTCCCGATTTGGTCGCACATCCCGTATGCGATGCTAGTGTTGAATGGGGAGCCGCGCATTATACCGTTGACTCCGAAGCAGCTGACGGAATTGGTGAATAGTATGCACTTGTGATAGCGTTTGGAAGAATCATAGTATCATTGAATTGAGTTCAGCAGCAAAAACGCGAACTTGAAATATTTTCGTTGCTGCTCGTTGTGGAGTCATCTATACAGTCGCAGATATAGAACGCGGGTGGTTGAGTTTGAGGCGCGCCTCTTTGCACTTATTGGATGTTGAGGCCAATAGCCTTGACTGGCCAACAATTACTTACGCCGCAATACTTTGGCAATACTCCCGGGACCAGACGCGATAAATCGTATCGGACGCGGTCGTAGAATCGACCATGAATTCATATCCGCCAGAATTGCTGGCACAACTGGCCCCGGTCATGTTCGTGGCTGGTCTCGATGTACCTCCTCCAATTACCCCGGTTCCTGTAGCCCTGAGCCCGACCACTCCAACCACACCGAGGTCGCAGCAGGATCCATTTGCGTTGCTTATCTCTCGCCTCCGCGAAGCTTTCGTGGCCCAGCGCAAAGTCGCAATATGGCAGCCCGACAAGTCGAAATCTTTCCAAATAATCCCTGTCGACAAGTCTGTGCGCTTTCCGCCACGGAAACTGGTCGCGCAGGACGACCCTGGATATTCCGTGGCGCATTCACCTCTTTCCCCGCTGACCATATCTTCTCCACTCCACCCCGACGGTCTCATCGCGCCAATATGGATCCGCAAACACACCACCCTGGTCCCGTCCGTGTTCGTTATGTTTATGCGCATATTCGAGTACCCGGCCTATACCCCCAAATCTCCTCTAGACCCCCCGGACCCGGATCGTGAGCGGGACCGCGAGCTGGAGGAGCGCAAACGCGACGCCGAGCTGTCCGCAGAGGTCGCGCTTAGAAAGAAAAGTACGAATGAACGCAACATCAAACTTACTGTCGTTCTCATGGCCACCAGGCGAATGCTAGGTGCGTTGCGTTTTGTCTTCCGGCGTCTAGTCTTGATGCAATTCCTCAGACGATCCATCTCTGGACGGTCGGTTGACGTACATCCGACGGCAAAGCGGGCTCGACTCTCGCGCTGCGCTGTTCGTGCTTAGTCCCGTCAGTCAGGCCGAGCTGGGCGACTTTGTGAAAAGGTTTGCCTTCCAGTCGATTCACGGCACGCACTAACAGACTATTTTCCAGCCTCCAGCAAGCACTCTACGAACCGGCCCTAGAATACTATACAGCCCATTCTAAACGCGTACGACGGAAACGCAATAGACACTCTCAAGCCGTTTCTTCCTACCCGATGCCGCACACGCCTGTGGGCACCGCGGGTCTTGGCCGGCCACTGCGACCTGAAGGCTGGACTGTGAGATACGAGTATAAGATGGCTTGTTTCGCCGAGTTTCGCGGAGAAGACGACATCGCGCTCAAGTGGATTTATTTTCTTGGTACATGGGCCATGAATCTCACGCCGTTGTACAGACACTACCAGACGCGTATGGAATGCTGGTCATAATGTTCGGGTCGACGGCGATCCTGCCCCCACGCACGAAGCGCTGGGCAGAGGCCAAGGTTCTGGCGGATTGTATAAACATCAAAGTAAATGTTTCGTTTCTGCTCGCGGCACAGCACTCACCCTTGAAGCCAGGTAGCGAAACTTTATCTCTACAACAACGAGCATGCCCTCGCCCTGTCCCACCACAGCACGCACATCCGCAAGTTTGGCGATTTCTCCCGGGGGTGGGGTATCGGCGAGGAGACCTTTGAATTTTGGAGCTGGATCGCTCGGCAGTGAGTCAATCCACCCCCACATTTTTTCTGAACTTGACGTGCCCGCCTATAGGCACCGCATTCTCGCCGAACTCTTGGAGCACGGTACGCAGTCCAAGCTGGTCATTCCCGACCACCGGCCAGTCAATCCCGCGCTGGTGGCAGCAACCATGCGATCGTCCGTCACCGTCCCCAGTAGCGCATTAGAAATTGAGGCGATGCGGACGATGGGGATAAACCCCAGCCACGCGCTGCAGCACCCGGGGTACTACTACTACATGGCGGCAAAATGCACCGAGGCGCGGCGCGAACGGTTCCTCGCGGCCGCAGAGGCAGAGGTGAGTTACGATTTGCGGCGCCCCTCCGCTCTTATTTATCGCTCGCCGTTGTAGGAAAATCAAAGCTCGCCCGGGAATCCGTCCCCGGGATTCATGAACGAAAAGAAGGTCGAGCACCTTGTCATTATCTTGGAGGTACGCAAGCCATCGTCTACGCATCCTCAAGCCCCTAGACTGACGATAGGCCCGCAGTTGTACACGAAGGCGTACGAGTTGTTCAAGAAGTACGCGCCGGCCAATGCGCAGAACCAAAATCAGGGCCGCTTAACGTTGTGGATCGCTTACCGCATCGGCCAGACGTATTACGAGTCGGGGAAATTCGAGATGGCTGTTCGGTACGCACGCACTGAGGCTTGGCCCATTTCTTGCATTACAGCTCTTGTTGCAGGTTCTTCGAGCGCATAGCGAAAAGCTATCGCCGAGAAAAATGGGGCTTGTTGCTACGGCCCCTCCTTGCGACCTGGTATGCGTGTGCTCGACAACTGGGCGATGTCGAATTGAGCATACGGCTTCTGGTCGAGATGCTTGGGTATGGTGAGAAGTTTTTGCTGACCTTTGCCCTTCTTCCACGCTGACTTTTTGTTTCGAGGTGGTGAAGAGTCCGACGACCCAGCTTCGTTGGAGGAAGACTTGCTCGCTGTTCTCCAAGTTAGATAGACTCTTCCTTTCACTGCTTTTCGTCCCTCATTACGCATTCCCCAGAGTTCGGTGCCTTCAACGCCGGACCCCGAGCCAATGGTCGTCGATCTTGCTGAATCGCACCCAATGTGTACGTCCTTCTGTCAGCCAGACGACGACCGTTTCTGCGTTTGACGTTTTGTATACCAGTTGGCTCGAGCGCTGTGTTCTGGACCTCCGCAGTCAAAGTGGGCGAACCAGCGGCGTTCCAGCTGTGCCTGACTGCCCCAACGACTGCCACCGTCGCATCCCTGCCCTTCTCCTCCCTGGACATCCGATTTTCTGGGAATCTGCCGTCGGTCGTCGTGCGGCACGCCGTTTCCGAAGCGTCAGAGGTCCCTCTCGTTCAGCGGGTTGATTTGGGCCTCATTTCGGCTGCGGGCGCCGCTGGTTCCCCAGTAGCCCATTTGCGCTGGCGGCCTGGCGCGTGTATCGTGTTCACTGGATCGGTATCCTCCGACACCCCCGCGTCGTTCAAGGTATGGCTTCGCCCCGATTGGTTCGCATTTCCCGCGGCTAACTCTCATCTGCTTCGTAGATTTCAAAAGTCATATTAACCCTATCGGAGGGCCCGTGGACGATTCAGATCCCATTCGACCCCTCAGGGCGGCGCGGAAGCATTGTGTCCGCGGGACGGTGGCTCAGCTCTGTCGAGCCTCCGCGGTTCCTGCCGATTGCGCGGGAAGACTTTTCTTCTGTCATGTTTGTGCCTTTCGTTCTGCGTCGAGAATAACAACATCTGAATGGAGCTGCGCAGTATCCGCCACCGGCCGCACAGTATCGTGATGACGCTATCTCACAAGGCGCCTGCATACCTCGACGAAAACTACCCCATCCTCGTGGAGGTGACGAATGCGGATGACCGGGAGCTGGAGGTCACGGCGGACGTGCTCCTCCAGCCTACTGAGATCGATGGCACCGGTATGGAGTCTGTCCAATGGGTTGGGACCCCGGCTTACGACTTCACACAGACAACATGATCGCTCTCGACGACGAGAGCTCGCCGAGTCTCATCAAGGGCATCAGCTTTGGCGTCCTGCAGCCAGGAGTGAGCGTCGTCAAGACACTCCATCTCATCAGCCGCGGGGCCGCTGGGGACCGTATGGTCGATGTCTCTATACAATCGACCGCCGTAGGCGCCGAGCCGCTGGAGAACCCCGAGCTCCAGGACATGACGGAGACGCTGCAGACGCTCGTTGTGCCGACCCTGGACGCGATTAAGGTCAAATACGGGGTTGTATACAAACGCGCTGCCGGGGCGCGCGAAGGAGTCGCGGATCTGCGGACGTATGACCACGACTTTTGGGACGATGGCGACGGCGGGGAGGCGGTCGTTACCGCGCAGATGGAATGTGCGGGCCCCTGGGGGTTGGAGGTGGCTAGCGTCAAGTTACTTCGAGAGGTTTGTGCTTCCTTTCTTTGAAGCAAAGGACGACCGTCTGACTCTGGGCAGGATAACGAGCATGCCAAGGTGATGGAGGCGTCCATCGACACTGACAATGATATTCCTTCAGGCGAGTGCCTTTCAACGAGTATTTGCAATATCTGACTGACTTGCTTCAGATTACCTTACCGGCGATGAATTCTGTGATGTTTGTCGTATCAGTATGGACCTAGGGGAGGACCTCGACCTCGAGGCGGCGGCCATCATCGGTCCTGGTAAATACGAAGTCGGATGGAGGCGGTAAGTTTTGGTGGTGTCGACATGTCATTCATTCTGAACTAATTCCAGAATACTGGGATCTGGCGAACGAGGTCCCCTGACAACGAGTGTCTTTCCCCTACCGCCGCTTCGACCTCCAATTGACGAGCTCATCGCCCTCCTCGACGTGCCTCCCACAGCCAAACTCCACGTCCCAATATCGCTCACCGTTACTATTCGAAACCGACATCCCTCTCGATCGGCCAACGTTACGATCCAACTCGAACCCGACCCTTCGGATGGTTTCGTGGTCGCGGGGCTGCGAAGCGGCCGTGTACCGATAATGCTCCCTGGTGGCGAGGAAAAAATTACATGGAGATTAATCCCCATCGATTGCGGTTATGTCCAAGTACCGCGCATGAAGATTGTCGACAAGCGACGCGTCATAGCCAGTGCGCAAGGCCTGCGAGAACCGAATGCCGAGGCAGAGACGGAGGGAGACTTGGTGAAGATTGTCAATGTTAGACTGGATCGAGCCAAAGAGCGGAAGCTTGCAGGCCGGATTAGTGTAGACTTTGTAGAGGATGCGCGGCTGGACACGGTTCTGGTCTTGCCTTGACGCAGCAGTTTAGGGTGCTGTGGATTTTATTTATGCATGGTTGCAAAGCGGTTTACAGGGTTTTGTGTATGAATCCGATTTTAGTTCCAGATCAGTAAGCTTCTACACCTTCCCCGGCGTCCGAGTTCTCATGCTCATGTCAGGCAATCTAGAGTGCATTTATGTTTATATATATATATATATATATTTTTTTCCGGTTTGGAATCGCCTAAAGCGCACTGCTGAACTAACTGGGAACCTGTTTCTGACCAATCCTGCGGCACATCTTTTGCCCACATTCCCCTGATCATCACATACCTGGAAGGTGGATGTATAAGCGCAGCGAAACCTGCGAAGGTATAAAAGTGGCCATGCGAGCATGAAAGGAAAGCCTGGCATCCTAAACATGACGGCGATTCAACAACATGAGAGTTCCCGACAAGAAAATCTTCCTTCATGCAACTGGAAACGCTGTTGCGACCGTAGAGGCACACAAGGCACCGCAGGAGTTGAACTTCTACGCTGCTTGGGTTAGTCGATTTCGGACGTGGCCTCTTCTCGGTTGAAACTGTCCGCAGTTCTGTCCGTTTGTTCAGAGGAGCTGGATTACTCTGGAAGAGAAAGGAATCCCCTATCAGTATAAAGAAGTCAACCCGTACAAGAAGGAAAAACATTTGCTGGGTAGGTTTGAGCATGATGTTTCATAGTGGCGAACGCGCTAACACATATTTACAAGACATCAATCCCAAAGGGCTCGTTCCCGCCGTGGAGTATCACGGAAAAACACTATACGAGTCCCTTGTTCTCTGCGAATTTTTCGAGGACGTATACCCTGATCACAAACCGAGCATCCTGCCTGGTGACGCCTATACGAAGGCCTACGCTCGCATCTGGGTTCGCCTTCTTTCTTATGGAGTTTCGTGGGTTATCTTAACTGACGTTCGTGCCGGCCTCCTTGCGCCTCACGCCAGCGCAGGAGAAGGAAAAACAGGATCTGGCGCGAACGGAACTCTACGATGCCCTCCGAAAATTCACGGCTAAGATCAAGGGCCCGTATTTCTTCGGAGATGAATTCAGCCTCGTCGACATCGCCATTGTTCCTTGGATCACCCGCGACTACATCTTGGCAGAACACCGCACCTATAGCCGGGAAGACGTAGGCGCAGACTGGAAACGTTATGCGGACCATGTCGAACAGAGGGAGAGCGTTTTGAAGACGAAGAGTGTGGGTATCGCTCCATATATTGTGGATGGGTGTTAAATACTCACTTTTGATTCACCAGAACAAGGACAAGTACGCAGAGATTTATGGGCGATATCTCAATGACGAAGCTTAAAGCGAAGCAGCCAAAGTCATTCGCGCCGGGTGGGTCATTCCTTGAGGAGCACCGTTTTTGTAGGAATCGGAAATTGATTTACATTGTCATCTGGTTGGATGCGGATAAACCACCAGAGCTCGACAAGGAAATAAGCGTTGGTATCTGAGATCACAGATTCAGCATGGAAGGTGACTATGTGGATCGTGGCGTCGACGACGGATTCATGGCAGAATTCAACCATGGGAAGATCACAACATTGCACGTTCAAGATTCTGGTTCGATTCGCGCTGCTCGGGCCATCTTGGATTGTGTTTAGTATTCGAACCTATCAATGTACATTCTTTACTGCTGGAATCAATAGTACAGTTCCAAAATATTCTGCTCTGGTTGCATGTTTCAACATGGCGAAATATCGAAATTCATCATAAAACTCACAAATTCTCAAAATCGGCATTTCATGCCCTTCCAGCTTTATTTTTACTTCTCCACAGTGGGTGCGATTCAATAGCGAGAGGAGTGGTGTATCGCTCGGCCACGTTGGCGAGGGGGTTCCAACGCCGACTCGCAAGCTTCTTCGCATACATGCTGCCATTTTCGGCGTCGCCCAAAGCAATGTAGAGATCCATGACGGTCTTCAACGCATTACAATATTCATCGCAAGCTTGCAATCCATTTTCCTCGATGAGCGCGAGTTTGACAAGGCCATCGTCAATATTGGTGATCTGCATCTTCAAGGCTGTCGCGCGATCGACATTGGATTTGGATGGCGTACAACACGCAGAGCAGGTGCACTGGAAACCATAAGGCTCCAGGTTTGATTGTCGGGTCTCTGCTGGGAGATTCAAACCGGTGTACGCGAGGGTGAGTTCTTCCCCTTCAGCTATATCACGCGTGGTATATAGTTGAAACGAGAAGGTGACAACGTCGAAATGGGCAGTGGTATTCGGGAAACAGCTAAGAGAGGATGAAAACTCGTAAGAAAACTGAGAGACAGATGCGTACCTATGGTTCAAACGCGAAATTTCTTTGCAGACCGCACTGTACATGCCTTTGCGGAGTGTTTTCTGCTCTTCCACACTGTATTTGCCAAGGGGCAAAGTCAACCCTAAGCCATTCGTGCGTATAACGCCGTTTATTGGCCCACTGCCGTCGTGTTGGTGGCTATTCGCGAGTGCCACAAAATCAGACTGATAATCCGGATGCAAACGATCGAACAGAATCTTCAACGTTTGTTCCCATTCGTACGTCGCTGCCAGATACTTCTCCTGCGCAGTAAATTCCTTCATAAAGAGTATAGAACTCTTCGCGGCAGCCGGAGTAATAGTCAAGGGGCGCTCGCTGAGAATTAGGTCGCATGTATGAATCTGTGCGGTGCTGACGAGACCCTGGCCTTTGTCCGGGACGGAAGCAAGACGATATTTAAGCGAAGAGGGTTTGAGAATGGGAGCGGGGAAACCGGGGGTGGCCAAAATGAAGGCTTTGGCGTCCGGATATATCAAGCATTCGGTCCACCCATCTGGGTAATTTGCAGGAGTGGTATCCATGAATATCGAGGGCTGAGTCGTGTACACGAGCTGGTCTTGGGGAAGGCATTCCGCGGGACCCAGGGGATCGAACTCTTTCATCTGACGTGGTGCAACTTCATACCCTTCAGGTCTGTCTACAACGGCGTGGAAAGTGAGCATGAGCTCGCCATGATTTTTACAACTCGCCTGTGTTTTCTAAGATCCCATGGAACCTTTCCACAACTTCTTTTGGCCTGGAGTTCGTTCCTGAACGCGCTGTGAGTCGAACTAGGGTTATTCTTTGAAATTCAAGCCGTGCTTATATTATGTACCTGCTATCGAGTCTGTATCTTTGGTCAACTTGGCTTTTGCCTTGCTACTGGTGAGAAAGCCTTTTTTCATGGCGATCGTCAGAGTTCAAGGAGAACGTGGCGCAGTACGCGTAGTGTCGTTAACCAGAGTTTGTCCGGCGCGCCGAGAAGAAGACAAAGAGAAGATAATGGCAGAAGGCAAAGGTAATATTGATCGGCTCGGCATGCCTTTACTCGGCGATGGCCTTTCCCAATCCGGAAAGTTGGTTCTTTTCCACCATGTCTGACGAACGTCTTCATCTCTGACTCAACGCGAGCGCACCGAAAATCAACCTGAAGCCATCGCGTGTTTTACCGTCTGGTTCGACGACGGGAGTGGCAAGCTGGGAACACGCCGTTTCGCTTCAAGTTGTTCTGGCGCAACATTATCACATCCACCCTTCTTTCAAGAGATGCGGGGCCTACCCCAACCACCAGACCAGCCTAGTGTTGAAGGGGCCCTCTCGTGGAACTCTCAGGTGACGGGAGAATCGATGTCTAGTTCTTATTGAAGGTGCTCTACTCCCCGTCAGTACATTTTGTTCAGCACTGCGCATAACTTGAACTACGTGTGTAGTGTGCAGGACGTTTTTGACACAGAAAGCGCTTCCCATCCGCGCCTTGATTCGTCTGGGGCGGAAATACGATTTTTGCGAGCTGCTGGACTCGGCTATTGCGCGGTTCACGTTTGAATGTCCCGCGACTCTCCAAGAATTCGATATCCGAGCAAGCCATAGATATGAGCGTATCTTATAGGGGGCTAAGATTTGACATGGTATCTTTGGCGCGGGAGAACGGTATACTATCTGTCCTTCCTTGCGCCTACTATTGCGCTGTTTACCATTCGACGCTCGTAAGTTTACCTTCTCAGCAAATTTTAGGACGTTCTTTGATTGTGCTAGGATGAGTTGATCGACGGAATCAGGAGACCTGATGGAACTTTGGCTTGTCTTGCACCAGTCGACCTACGTCGATGCCTTCGAGGCCGCGAACAACTCGCAACTATTCAAGTGAAAAAAGAGTACGCATGTGGATGGTTTCGCTTCTGGAACCCTGGTTCCGATTGCAGCTTGGGGCATTGTAGCAGTACAGCCATGCGGGACACCTGGCTTCGGAAGCACCTGGACAGTCCCAAAATGAGAGCATTAATCCTGTTTGAGCCGAGTATACTAAAGATATGCGCTACTTGCAAAAAGAGCACTGAAGCACTGAACGCTGCAGGGAGAAAGAGAACCTGACACGAGTTGCCCGGTTTTTTTGACCTCCCGGCTTGGAGCGAGTTGAAGAACGACTTGTAAATCTGGTTACAATCTGCTGGTATGTAGATCATGACATCCCAAATCGTCTTCTACTTATATTCTGGGATTCAGAATCAATTTTGCCGCCATCTGCTTCCGGTACAGTGGTCAATATCTCTTCTTGAAACCGAGTACTCGACTTGCGACTTTCTTTCGCGCGCATACAACGCAGAATATGACGGAACGTCTCCTCCTAATCTACTTGCCCATTCTGTGATTTCGGTTGACATCATCGCGGAATCCGACTCTGAGCAGCAGTACATACGACTTCATCTTGATATTCAGGGGCGCGTCATGCTTTCCGAATATACACAGTTCTCAAATCGTCAAAAGCCAATGACAATGGTACTCGCTAGTCGAGCCATTTGGTTCATGAACGCGGAACAAAACAACGGCGAGATAACACCCAATTTCTTTTTTCCGCGAGTGCCCTTGACATCGAATCGAAACGATATTCAACCATGGCATTTTCTGTAACATTCACCGGTGTCTATGGCAACTTTGGACCAGTCAGGGTGTTGCGCAATTATTCGCATGTTGGGGTCTGCTTGGGAAGTGGATGCATAAGCAAAAGTAAAAGTCAGAATGAACCATGCCTCGCGTGCAGAAGCGGACTTCCCACAGCCCAACGGCTATTCAGCATGGGTGTCGACAAGCAAATCTTCCTTCATGCAACAGGCAAGGCACACGAGGAACCGCAGGAGTTGGTTGAGTAAGTTGCTCCTGATCGCGACCAACTAGCTAGATTACTCTGGAAGAGAAAGCAATCCCCTAGCAGTATAACGAGGTCAACACGAAAAAGAAGGAAAGCATTTCTTGGGTATGTTTGAGCATGATGCGTAAGCGACTGCTAATCCAAAGGACTCAGTGTCCCTACCGTGGAGTATCACGGGAAAGCGTCGTACGAGTTCCGTTTTGAAGACGCATATCCTGATCACAAACCTAGCATCTGGCCTGGTGGAGTCACCCTATGCGAAGGTCTACGCTCGCATCTGGGTTCATCCTCTTTCTTACAGAGCCCTCGAACTGTTTTCAATTGATGTCTACAGGTTAACTTCTCGGAGCAAACATCCGCGGTGGGATTTATGCGCCTAGGCCTCACGCAGGAGAAAGAACTCGTGCGAATAGAAATCTACAATGCCCTCCAAAATTCGTGGCCCAGGTCAAGGGTCCTACATTCGGTCTCGTCGACGGAGCCATCACTCCTTGGATTACGCATACGCAACTATACCGGGAAGGCGTGAACCCAGAGTGGAAAAATTATGCGTACCATGTCGAGCAGAGGGAGGAGAGTGTTTTGAAGATGAAGAGTGTGGGTATCACTTCATGCTTTGTGACGTATGGTTGTTACTCACTTTTGATCCACCAGGAAGCAAGTACGCGGAGATTTACAGGCGATATTTCAGAGACGAAGCTCAAAGCCATTCGCGCAGGGTGAGCCATCACCTGAGGAGCACCAATTTCACCCAACCCCCCGATCCTACAGGAATCGGAATTCATGAAGTTGATCTTGCCACTGAATGGGACGGAAATCTGGTTGGATTCGGATAAACTTGAAATAAGTGATGATATTTGAGATACAGATTCAGTCTGAAAGGCCACTATGGATAGATCGTGGCTTTAAATATAGGTTGAATGTGGCTTTCCCCAAATTCAACCGTGAGAAAATCGCTACGGGTGCTTTTGATCTTCGGCATTATCGGACAACTTGTATGCTGCGAGCGTTAATCTGTCGTGTTCATGACACATGTCCAAGTTGCGAAAGGTTACCCGCAAATAAGGCAGTGTCACTGGCGGTACTTGACCTCATTCTATCACTGGATTTCAAAAGAAAACGGCGGACTCGAATTCTTTGTATAGCTATCCCATTTTTGTAGTCATTATGGAGGTGGATGGGAAAACAAAACAAGGCTGGAATGGAGTTCAATGTCATCAGAGGCAGTGCAATATGAGCGCGCGATCGGGCTTTTGTGATCCTCAATGTGGCGAAGTAGACGGCACCTCAACTATTTACTCTTCGAATCAGGCATTTAGGCCCAATTGTTGCAAGTGCCAATCCGAAGCGCCTCTTTTGTTTATTGCAAAGTGGGGAAGGGGGAAGAGGAGGATTATGTTGACAATGTGACATTCCCGGGTTGCCATCGTTGGTGCCAGATGAATAAGTGATTGTTGCATCTGCAACATTCACATCGGGAGGTGCAGAGATAGGTCTTATATAACAGCGCTCGCACCATAACATCCAGATCAATAGCCGCGACATTCTCCTTCTTCCTGCACTCTCTTTGGCTTCAGACAGTGCGAGGCCCAAGGATGACGAGAGCAAGCTGGAGGTTTGTCCCTTGCTCAAATTCAACTCGAATGTCGAAGACCCACCTTGAAATGTTCAACAGGATTGCTTTTGTCTTTTATTTATTTTCTCATCTGGCGAACTCTGCTGTCACAGTCGCACCCACTGGATCTGCGTGGGTTTTCAGGATGGGAAACAAGACATTCACTTAGCTGTGGTCTTTAGGAACTTTATTTCGCCCCCACCCGTTGTATCACCAACATATTCAATATTGGGTGCTATACCTTCGGCTTCAGCCTTTGCACTGCCCCTCGCACAGGATGCACCGTCTGTTTCATCTGATCAGTAAGTTATAGCTTTAGGCTAATTGAACGATACCAAATCAATGTTCAGCTCGTCTGTCGATACCAAGATCATTGTTGCATCGGCCATTATTGGGGTCAGGGCATCCTCATCATAGCGGTGTTCCTGGTTCTGTACACCCGCGATCGAAGGGCCTCCACGCGGACCAAAATTTTACCCGGGCCTTTGGAGGAAAACCGCAACCCCTTCGCAGACCCCGAGTCTAAATCTGACATGGACATGAACCGCGAGTCCTGGGAGCCTTATCTCGACGGGTCTCAGACTCAAGTCGAACACCGCTCAGGCTCCTTCAACACAGTTTCAACACGGCAGCTGTATATTTCCAACCAGATGAACAGAGCCCGAAAGAAATTGGCCGAGTTGCAGGAGATGTCCATACTCTTGTGGTCTTCCTCCTTTACCTCTGGCAGACAAATATCGACGCGGGCGTCGGAAATAGATGATTCAGTCGCATCCGTTGATGCGAGAGACGACCAACCGGTCAATGCAGAGGACCCGGAATCGAACACGGTTCGAGATACGTTGGGGCACGTATTCCGAGAGATTGAGAGAGATATCGAAACCCTGAATACTCGGGTGCGGGACGAGATTCATGGGTTGAATAGTCGGATACAAAAACTCGAAAGACAGCGAAGATCCTCTTGGGTCATGGGCTTGTCGGATGAGGGTCCTCCAGGCTATTCTGAATAGCTAGATTCATTAAATTTGAAATTATGAAAATTGAACCACTACACGTGACCTGGGGTTGAAAACTCACAAAGCTCGAGTTGTGGTGGATGCAAACAGAGAATCAAGGTATAGAACACTGCAGAAATGAGAACATTTCGGCCGTTCAACATGGAACGGGTTGGAGAAAAGCCCATAATCCCGGTGATCCAAACCTCGGGGTATGTGAATCAGCGACGTTTATACGTACGTTGTGTGGATTAGAGGCAACATCTCTCATCCATTTCTATTCATCGAGAGGAGAACGAATTCTGTGGGCGTTTCCATCACTTGTAGTAAGGTCACGATTTGCACTACCCGGGCCATCTTGGATTGTGTTTGGTATTCGAACCTATCAATGTACATTCTTTACTGCTGGAATCAGTAGTACAGTTCCAAAATATTCTGCTCTGGTTGCATGTTTCAACATGGCGAAATATCGAAATTCATCATAAAACTCACAAATTCTCAAAATCGGTATTTCATGCCCTTCCACCTTTATTTCTGCTTCTCCACAGCGGTGCGACTCAATGGCGAGGGGAGTGGTATAGAGCTTGGCTACGTTGGCCAAATCGCTCCAACGCCGATTCGCAAGCTTCTTCGCGTACATGCTGCCATTTTCGGCGTCGCCCAAGGCAATGTAGAGATCCATGACGGTCTTCAACGCATCACAATATTCATCGCAAGCTTGCAATCCATTTTCCTCGATGAGCGCGAGTTTGACAAGGCCGTCATCAATATTGGCGATCTGCATGGTCAAGGCTGTCGCGCGCTGGATATTGGATGTGGATGGTGCACAGCATGCAGAGCAGGTGCACCGGAAACCATAAGGCTCCAACTTTGATTGTCGGATCTCTGCTGGGAGACTCAAACCGGCGTACGCGATGGTGAGTTCTTCTCCTTGAGCTATATTACGCACTGCATATAATTGATACGAGAAAGTTACGATGTCGAAATGGGCAGTGGTATTCGGGGAACAGCTAATTGAGGATTAAAACTCGCTTGAAAATCAGAGACTATGCAGACCTATGATTCGCACGCGAAATTTCTTTGCAGACCGCAGTGTACCTCCCCTTGTAGAGTGTTTCTTGCTCTTCCACGGTGTATTTTCCGACGGGCAAAACCAACCCCAAGCCGTTTGTTCGTATGACGCCGAGTATCGGTCCACTACCATCATGTTTGTGGCTATTCGCGAGTGCCATGAAGGCAGCCTGATAATCTGGATGCAAGCGATCGAACATGAGCTTCAAATTCTGCTCCCATTCGTATATGGCCGCGAGATATTTCTCCCGCGCGGTGAATGCTTTCGGAAAACGTATAGGAATGCCACTGGCGGTCAAAGTCATCGTCAACGGGCGCTCGCTGAGAATTAGGTCGCATGCACGAAGCTGTGCGGTGCTGACCAGGCCCTGGCCTTTGTCCGGGATGGGAGTAAGACGATATTTGAGTGAGGACGGTCTAAGAATGGGAGCGGGGAAACCGGGGGTGGCCAAAATGAAGGCTTTGGCGTCCGGATACATCATGCATTCGGTCCACCCATCTGGAGAGTTTGCCGGAGTGGCACTCATCAATTTCGAGGGCTGGCTCGTGTACAGGAGCATGTTTTCGGGGAGGCCTTCCAGTGGAGCGTTGGCAGCGACCTCTTCCGCAATGCGTGGTGTGGCTTCATATCCTTCAGGTCTGTCTGCAACGGCATGGAAATGAGCGTGAGCTTCTCATCGTTTTTACAACTTGCCTGTGTTTTCAAGGACACCATGAAACCGTTCAATAATTTTAGGCTTAGAATTGCTTCCTGTTGAACGTGCTGTGGATCGAATCAGCATTATTATTCGAAATTCAAGTCCTGTATGCACGTACCTGCTATCGAGTCCGTATCTTTCGTCAATTTGGCCTTTGCCTGGCTACCGGTGAGAAAGCCTTTTTTCATTGGGATCGTCAGAGATCAAGGGGGACGCGTCGCAGTTCGTTCGCCAGAGTTTACCCAGCGCGTTGGGAAGACAAAGAGAACACCGTGAGGGAACGCACACAAAGAGAGCATTCCGCCACGTGACTGGCGGGCCGGCATCCGGTTGTTGGCGCAAACTTCGCCGATGGGATCCCTTTTCGTTGGCTATGCGAGAAACTACGCAAAAAATCTGCTAGGGCGCGGTCCTGGCGTTCCAGGAAGAGCGACAAACATCTCTACCCCACTTTACTTCCGTCCGCCCTCAGGACTTGCTCTCATGGCCCCATTCCTAATCGGTACTCGTCATTCGTGGCAACTTTTTTTCTCCCCCAATGGTTGACGATTCTGGCCAACACTAGCTTTGGACGCGATTGTAATGTGTGTCCCTCTGTCCTCTCGTGAAGATTGACCTTCCAAACGCGCCCTTCGTGCAGCGTAAACACTGTTGCTGTCACTTGGAGGAACTGGAAAAACCCCGAGACCAAAGAGCTGCGACCGCTGTGGATGCGCGTCGGGGTGTGTTCGATGGAAATAGCGACTGCGGCGCTTGTCGCCGGTTCATTGCTTATTTATCGCTCGCGAACAGTGCGTCTCGACTCTCATACCTTCGAGTGGGCCATAAACACGTGCTTTATGATCAGGCAACCTTGCTCTCCATCCTACCTCCCAAAAAAGCCGGCGCGACGGCGACCGCGCTGAACCGGCGCGTCTTTCTCCAGAGCGCGGGAAACTGGCGCGCCAACGGAACGATATTCCCGCTGGCCGCCTGCACCCTGACGCGCGTCGCAGAACGGGTCGTCTTTTTGGAAGTGAAGGGCCAGTATGGTGGCTGGCAATTCAATCTCGACCCCCACACGATAATCGAGGGCGAGCGCATGACGTCGCCCGAAAACGCCTGTAAAACTCTGGCGACACAATGGCATCGCGCAGCAGGAAAAGGCACAATTTTGACGGCTGACTAGCGTTGCGTGTCCTTGTCCGCGTTCAGGTGAAAAAAAAACCCCGCCTTCGATCCACCAGGTGTGAAAAGCGGTTCACAGTCGATGTACTCATTTGGGGACAATAGACACACTGTATTCGCTGGTAACTAGATTCGCCGCACCAACGAACGCCTCGGTTCCCGCTTGGATGGCTTGGACATACTGTTTCAGTGATGTGAGTAACGAATCGCCGGCCCGATAACTACGAACGCAAACGCTACATACCTGAGTTGGCGCAACGCCCTGCTCTTCCACCAGATACGCTATTATGAATAATTATAGTCAACTTTCACTGTTCATCCGACAGGTTTCAATGCTCACTGAAGAAATCGTTCAAGTCCACGTTGAACGAGTTGATGTCTCCAACTGAGCTGACGAAAGAGAAGACCTCCCAGTTCGCGTTCGGGCCCTGCGCGTTGAATTTCAGGTGAGTTGCGAGAACAATTTGTTTTTTGAAGTAAGATATATAGATGCATAGATGCATACCTTCCACAGGTTCCAGGTTTTGTTCGCAACAACGGTGCCGGTTGTGATTTGAGATCCAACAGGCTGAATTCTGAGAATTGAAAATTCAACATCAGTAAAACCAAGGCAGCAGCGTTGGAATACGCGGTACCCTCCGAGGCCAGAGAGCCAGATCATGCTAAAGTTGAAGATTTAGCGAAATATCGGCAAGGGTAGGCATCCCGACGTACATCTCGTAAGACGAAGCCGACGTTGCTGGGCTCCCCGAGCTCGCCTTGCCGAACCAGATATCATAACTGAAATAAATAACGGTGAGTGGGGAATTTGTGTGTACAACGCAGCGGAATATGAACTTACGAGACATCCGCCCGGATTCCGACAGACTGGGTTGCGTAGGTCCAGTTCCACGTCGTCGGCGCCGATGCGATGTTTTGCAGCTATCCAACCCGTCAAATACAGCGATTTTTTGAACGTGG
The DNA here is from genome assembly GCA_014925785.1 of Mycena galopus ATCC 62051. Taxonomy (NCBI): domain Eukaryota; kingdom Fungi; phylum Basidiomycota; class Agaricomycetes; order Agaricales; family Mycenaceae; genus Mycena; species Mycena galopus. The sequence goes on along the minus strand of WIQG01000228.1, from coordinate 119,717 downwards.
GTGATGATGTTCTGACCTGGACACCATGGGCCGCGGTGGATTGGACGTTGGCGTCTGCATTTCAACCACGAGTAAAAATTTAAACGAAATGAAAATGCCGCATTCCACGTACAGCTTTTAACCTGGTTCGGATTGGTGGACCACGTGTAGTTGGTAACCCACGCGACGCTCTCGGTCGTTGCGCTCATGAGGGTCGAGTTCTGCCCGCCCACGCCGAGCGCTACCAACCAAGTTCATATTATTAGCAATTTTCGAGCGGCGCTCAGAACAACTGAGAAAAGTTCAACATACACTCGCCCCAGAGATTCTGGCATAAGGTGAACCCTCCCGCGGGGAGACAGTCGTATTGGCCTGCTATGGTTTGGGCGGTGGCGCTGAGGCCAGTGAAGACGATGGGTAGAGCGATGGCGGCGAAATGCATTGTATACAGAGGTGTAGGTGTAGCTCAACAGAATTTCGCTCGAGGTTGCATTTATATAGAGCGCACAGAAAGTCCGTGAGAAGCAAGTTTATCCGCTCGTTGGAGAGGGTAACGCAGGTGATGTATGGCGACAAAAGTGGAGCAGCGCCTCCTTGTCCGAACATATAGCGCATCCGAAGAAAAGCCTTGTGTTTGTGCTTACTCGCCGGCTCGTTCATGAATATGAAAAGTTGTTGAGGTTGAATCTGCCAGACTTGTTTAATCCAGCTCACGGGGTCGGAAAGTTTGAAAGAATTTAGATGGAAAACTCCGAAAATATCCTTCAGTGTGTTGGATTTTCCGCGGGCGGTAACAATAGGCGGAGAAAATTGTGTTCATAGTTTAAAAGGAGAATCCGAGCGAGACTGGTGAGACGCCGTGAAAAGATGCAAACATTTGACGCCGATGTTCAAACTGGTTAGAGCTCGCATCTGATTGCTACATAGAGGGTTTGGTAGGATCTTGCCCGTCGGTGTAAATCGAGATCCAGATGACCGATAATCGGGATGTCCCGAGTTGACTTTGAAGAAAGAGCAAGTCAGATCATGCTCCCTGGACATCTCCAACCTGAGCCAACGTCCCACCCTCCGCAAAATCCACCCCAAGCTCAGTAAACACCTCCCTAAACACCCACACGTCTTCTCATCAATAATCGCAAACGCCACGCGCCGGAAAGACTTCTTGAACCGCGCCTCGGGTGCGACCAGCAGCTCGACCCACAACTTCGCGACCACGGGGACCTTGTTGCGGAACACGCCTGTGCCGAAGCTGCCGAGGACGAGGTCCTGCGTGCCCTCGTTCTCGAAGAGGCGGAGGATGCGGCCATGCGTTCGCGCATCACGTCTTCGATGGCTTTTTCGACGTCTTTCGTCGGGGCTCGGGGCGGGACGAGGCAGTGGAGGATGAGGCATTGGCGACGGGTTTAAAGTACGCTTTGATCCCTTCTCCTGTTTTTCTCTCCTCATCGTCGGCCTTGCCCTCACGCGACCGCACCACCCCGGCATTTACTGCGGCGCTCGTCAGCGCATCCACCGCTGTCGGCGCCACCCACTCCCCATCGTCACTCCGGAACAACTGCACCCCGCGCGTGTAGATCATCGCGTGCGTGTAATATTTGTCCTCGCCCGCTCTTGTGCAGGGCGTAGAAACGCTGCGCCGTGGGCGTCATGAGGGAGGAGTAAAGGTTGGACGAGCGGGCGATGCTTTCTTCCTGGGCGCGTGCGCCGCTTATGAATCCGCCGCCGGGGCGCGTGGCGCAGGCGAAGTTGAGGACGCCGATTTTGCGGCCATGTGCGAGGGGGACGCAGTGCTGCACCCCTTCGAGGGTGGAGGATTTAAGGAGGACGAACTGTGTGGCGGGTGCGTTTGCGGATGGTTCAGAGGGAGAGGAGCTAGTGGCCCAGGAGGAGAGGGTCGAGTCTGGGGCGTAATAATCGGTGGCAGCAGGGGTTTTGGAGAGATCCACGATCGTGTGGGTGTTTCCGTCCGAGTCGGTACAAGAGCCGCGCTCGACAGCCGCGAGAGTGTCTGCTGCGATCTTTGCGAGGACTGGATGAGGCATGGCAGTGGATAGTGCACGAGTTGGAGTGATATTAGACGCGTTCAATTGCCCCTTATGTTTAAATTTCTGGCCTAGAGTCCACGGGAGTGCAAGCAACGTAACCAAATGAACGGCGGATGCAGCAGACAAGCGTGCAAGCCGTCAAATTCCAACACACCCCCTCGCGTGAACTGCAGCAGAGGGAGTGGTCGCTTTGCGGGTACGATTCCCACGTCGAACTTTCTTCTTCGCAACATGCACCCCTCGGTCAGTGAAAGCGACCCAGCGGTGTCGGTGAGAAGGATGATGTCGTCGTCGTTGGCAGCATCGCCGGGGATGACAATATCGGCGTCAAGAGCCTCGGCAAGGATGGCGACGTTGATTTCGGATGTCTTCTATCCCCGTTATCGATGGCTCTGCGCTCTTTGCCTTGTCCGACTCGTCTGACTTGGACATCATGGGCCGCGGTGGATTCGACGTTGGCGTCTGCATTTCAACCACGAGCAAGAATTTGAACGAAATGAAAATGCCGCATTCCACGTACAGCTTTTAACCTGGTTCGGATTGGTGGACCACGTGTAGTTGGTGACCCACGCGACGCTCTCGGTCGTCGCGTTCATGAGGGTCGAGTTCTGTCCGCCCACGCCGAACACTACCAACCAACCAAGTTCATATTATTGCAATTTTCGAGCGGCGCTCAAAACAACTGAGAAAAGTTCAACATACATTTGCCCCAGAGATTCTGGCATAAGGTGAACCCTCCAGCTGGGAAACAATCGTATTGACCGGCTATTGTTTGGGCGGTGGCGCTGAGGCCAGTGAAGAGGATGGGCAGAGCGATGGCGGCGAAATGCATTGTGTAGGTGTAGCTCAACAAAATTTCGCTCGAGGTTGCATTTATATGGAGCGCACAGAAAGTCCGCGAGAAGTGAGTTTATCCGCTCGTTGGAGAGGGTAGCGCAGCTGATGAGTGGCGACAAAAGTGGAGCGGCGCCTACCTTGTCCGAACATATAGCGCATCCGAAGAAAAGCCTTTTGTTTGTGTATACTCGTCGGCTCGTTCATGAATATGAAAAGTTGTTGAGGTTGAAAAACATCCTTCAGTGTATTGGATTTTCCGCGGGCGATACGGTTGCCATCAAGTCCACGCTTTGAATTGTTTTGACCGCTTTCCTAATTTCGTTTTCTGGCATTCTTAAAACTCAAATACCATTCTAATGTATCACTGCTATACACTGGCATCTCTGTCCTTTCTATGGATCCGTCATTGGCTCGCCACCTAACTCGCAAGACAAGCGGGAGTACGGCATTTTTACTCGGCATCTGCGGCGTTATTTTTACTTTTTGTGGCTTGCCCTTCAACGACCATGTCCAAAAGGAAAAAGGGCAAGGAGCGCCAAGTGGTGCCAGAACCAGAGCCTGAGCCCGGGTCGGGTCCGACGAAGATGAAGCCAGACTAGCAAAACGGTTGAAGGCCAGCGATGCCCGAAACCGGTCTGGCAAAAATCAACACGCAACTGTCCGTGAGTCGATTGAGCTATTTATCAGCAAACAGTTGCTTATATGTATTTTAGCGCCTCTAGAGGAAATCGCAGATCGTTTGCGAGACTATCACACGAACAACCCAACATTCAAGTACAAGGATTACATCGTTGCTCTCATGCAAGATCATGGCATTAAAATTGGGTTCGCCGAGTTTATGAGCTGAAGCTTTGCCCATCTAACTAAACGGCATAACAATCAGCCGGTCAAAGGTAGCTGCGTACCTCACTCAGCTTGGACTGTCGACATCATCCCGTGGCAATCATATGCCTGAGGCCGAGCAGACTCAAATCGTCCTGGACGAGCTCGCCAAGGATCCGCATCAAAGTCGGGGCCCACGCGTCGTCAAAGAGGTCCTCAATTTGGCCGGTCACAAGATTGGGCGGTACGTTCAGCAAATATTGATTTATTCGCATCCTCTCATCCAGTTCTCAGCAATACTATTTCGGCAGTGATGCATGATTTCGAAGAAGACGGGTTTGATAAACGCAACCCAAAGAAGGGAAAGAAGATAGTTCACACTCCGCTCACATCAGTAGGTCCCCACGAGGAATGGTCGATGGATGGCCACGACAAACTCGACGTCGCGGGGTTCGGCGTCTACGGGATACGCGACAAATGGGGTATTAAATTCCTCCATTATCGTGTTCTTCCTTCGAATCGGTATGCAGTGGTTGTTGGAGTTGCACTTACACGGTTCACCCGGCCCATTGTTGCCCCTATCCGCCCGCGAAGTCGTCCAGCTCGCCCTTTCGTCGTCCCAATCCTCACTCCTCCGAAACTCCTTTGTCATTGTAGAATGTGTTCCCGAAGTGAGATCCAAGGGCGCTGAGTGGTTTGGTCGTTGTACAGTGCGTTCGGCTGTCGATAGGGCCGATGCAATGCAGATCGACAGGGCTGGATACATACTTAAAACACGGAGATTGTCGATATGAGCGGAAGACATTCAGGACAGGCCATGGGAATGATAGCACCCAGGATATCGAAATAGAGGTGAATGATTGTCAATGTCGCAGCAGTATACGTGGTACTCTTCGTTTCGTGTTTGAAAAACCGTAGAGCCTGAGGCCTGAGGACTTGGAGAAAAGCGCAATGGTAAGTGACAGTGTCGCTGTCATGCGGCCAAGGCTGGCTAAGGTCAGCATTGCTGCTGAGGTGAGACCTGTGAGGCTTAGGAGAGGTATTGAGGGAAGGCTAGGTATAGACGGCACAAGGAAATGAGAGTAAGAATGTATATATCAAACACGAGAAACAGCAAAACAATTCAAAGCGTGGACTTGATGGCAACCGTAGGGCGATAACAATAGGCGGAAAAAAACGTGTTCGTCTTGGCCAGTTTAAAAGGAAAATCCGAGCGAGACTGTGAGACACCGTGAAAAGATGCAAACATTTGACGTCGATGTTCACACTGGTCGGAGCTCGCACCTGATTGCTACATAGAGGGTTTGGTCGGAATAATACATTAGTAAGATTGAGAAGGATCTTGCCCGTTGGTGTGTAAATCGGGATCCAGATGACCGATAATCGGGATGTCCTGAGTTGACTTTGAAGAAAGAGCAAGTCAGATCATGCTCCCTCAACATCTCCAACCTCAGTCTACGTCCCACCCTCCGCAAAATCCACCCCAAGCTCAGTAAACACCTCCCTAAATACCACACACGTCTTCTCATCAATAATCGCAAACGCCACGCGCCGGAAAGACTTCTTGAACCGCGCCTCGGGTGCGACCAGCAGCTCGACCCACAACTTCGCGACCATGGGGACCTTGTTGCGGAACACGCCTGTGCCGAAGCTGCCGAGGACGAGGTCCTGCGTGCCCTCGTTCTCGAAGAGGCGGAGGAGGCGGCCCATGCGTTCGCGCATTACATCTTCGATGGCTTTTTCGACGTCTTTCGTAGGGGCTCGGGGCGGGGACGAGGCGGAGGAGGATGAGGCATTGGCGACGGGTTTAAAGTACGCTTTGATCCCTCCTTCTGTCTTTCTCTCCTCATCGTCGGCCTCGCCCTCACGCGACCGCACCACCCCGGCATTCACTGCGGCGCTCGTCAGCACATCCACCGTTGTCGGCGCCACCCACTCCCCATCGTCGTTCCGGAACAGCTGCACCCCGCGCGTGTAGATCATTGCGTGCGTGTAGTATTTGTTTTTCTTCTCGTCGCCGCTCTTGTGCAGGGCGTAGAAGCGCTGCCCCGTGGGCGTCATGAGGGAGGAGTAGAGGTTGGACGAGCGGGCGATGCTTTCTTCCTGGGCACGTGCGCCGCTTATGAATCCGCCGCCGGGGCGCGTGGCGGATGCGAAGTTGAGGACGCCGATTTTGCGGCCCTGCGCGAGGGAGACGCAGTGCTGCACGCCTTCGAGGGTGGAGGATTTAAGGAGGACGAACTGTGTGACGGGCGCGTTTGCAGATGATTCAGAGGGCGGGAAGCTAGTGGCCCAGGAGGAGAGGGCCGATTCTGGGGCGTAATAATCGGTGGCAGCAGGGGTTTTGGAGAGATCCACGATCGTGTGGGTGTTTCCATCCGGGTCGGTGCAAGAGCCGCGCTCGACAGCCGCGAGAGTGTCTGCTGCGATCTTTGCGAGGACTGGGTGAGGCATGGTGGATAGTGCGCGAGTTAGAGTGATATTAGACGCGTTCAAATTTCCCTTTATTAAATTTCTGGCTCTCAAAGTCAACGGGAGTGCAAGCAACGGCACCGAGATTCTAGTCAGACGCGTCGAGATCCTTGTCAGACACGTCGCAGACAAGCTGGTGCGACGTGCTGAGAACGTCGTAAGATGTGTACTTGCAATTGTCGCGTCAGGTCGCCGCGAATACCGCGAATTCTGTTTCCTCGTCGTGGTCAAGAGCAAGCTTTGATGGCCTTTGATCAATTGACAGTCCGCATCATGATTGACAGTCCGCGATTCACTTGAGCGACTTTCCTGCCCTTGACTGTTTTATGTATTCCGACTCGAAGGCCACGAATAGTGCACGTCTCAAGTTAGCTAGCCACTGGAGTCTCCTCGACAGCTGTTTACAATGATTCTGTTACCTGGAGGCATTTATTGGAGTCTCTAGGGCTCAAATCCGTCTGCTGAGGCGATTCGATCTAACCGTTGCTTCAAATCTATGTCTTCTATCCCAGTTATCGTCAATCGATGGCTCTGCGCTCTTTGCCTTGTCCGACTCATCTCCTCCGTCCGCAGAATCACTTGCCACCTCGCGCGCCCTCCACGTCGCCGCTTCCACCTGGGGCGTTTTCTAACTCATAAACCACCCTGTTTCCCCCACCCTCCAATCCGCTCTCCTCAAAGCGTCCGAGACCTTCGCCCTCCCCGATGCGGATAAGCTCGCCCTGGACGTGTGCAACGGCGGGGTTGCCTGGCGCGGATACATGCCCCTCGGCGGCGAGGGCACCCATGGGCACGGGAAGAATCAATTCCCCAGCGAGGAGCAGGTTCCCGGGATGCGCGCTGTTGTGCTGGAGTATATTGCAGAGGTGACCAAGGTGAGCGGCGGTCGTGGCGGGACTCTTACTGGGTCTTGAGCTCGAGGCTGGGTATCTCAAGACGCGGCTGCTCGCCCGAGCCGGTCGCGCTGTTTCGCTGCTTCAAGTACACTCCTATCGAGCCCCCGGCGGGCGAACAAGTATACGGCATAGGGGAACACTGTTACACAGTGGTACATACATCTATTCCTCGTCTAGATTCCGTATTGTTGAGGCCTAAAATCACCGCGGATTTTGGCTTACTCGCCATCCTCATGCAGGCCTCCGCGGGGCTACAGGCAAATCCCCAACCGACGAGTGGCTCGACGACCCCGTCCTCCCCAACGCTTTCGTCATCAATATCAGCGACATGCTCGACCAGCTCACCGCCGGCCGTCTCCCCTCCCGCGCGCACCGTGTCCTCCCGCCCTCACCCTCCGCCGGTCCGCGCTTCTCCTTTCCTTCCCCATCTTCTTCGACTTCGCTTGGAACGCGCACCTGGCCCCCCTCGACGCCGAGCTCGCGCACCTGCCGCCGATGACGCCGCAGCAGAAAACCGACGCAGAAGCGAGGTGGACGCGCGGAACGTTCAAAAGAAGGTCGAGGGCGAGGGGTGGCAGCACCTCGCGAAGAAGGTACAGAAGGTGTTTCTGGACTTGGCGCTGCCAGAGTTCAACGCGAATGAAACGCCGTCGACGCGTTTTACGCGCCCAGTGTTGACTGCCAATGTTGCGGCTTGAGCGCTGTGTCGCAAATTCGTTGTATTTCTTATTTTCTCCCTAAGCCGCAGCAAGCAAATGTATTATCCCCCGCTCATAACCCCATCTCGTTCTGAATTTGCCAGCTTTTTCACGTGCCTCCGGTTCCAACCAACCATTCCAGTCACGGACAAGCCTGATTTCAAGAGTGCATCGCGTCACCCATGCAGCACTTGCCTGGAGCCTCTGGGAAGCAGGGGATTTACGGATACCCGGACAAGAAGAAATCTTTAAAAAAGCCGGGCAACTCGAAACGTCCTACATGCATACGCAGCCCGAGATATCGCGTCGTGCTGAGCAGGAAAAGGCACTGGCGGGACATCATGATAGAGTGCCTTCAGGACGAGTCCTCAATTTCAAAACCGATGACGAAACTGCATGTTCCCAGCTTGCTATACGACATCACCTTCGTGGTACCAGACGGTAGAGCGTGAGATGACCTGAGGTTCATTTTCAGTACGCTGGCGGTTCGTTGGAGGCAAGGACATTTCGTCGGACATGGAAGAGAACAAACCCCTTTCCGGATTGGGAAGGTGCACCATCAACAGGGCAAAGACGCTGCTAGTGGCCAGAACCGATCACGTTGCGCCTGTATGCTGTCTTCTCTTTGACTTCTCGCCGTGCTAGATAAACTCCGACAGTACGTGTACTGTGACACGTTCCTCCTTTGAATCTCACTATCACCATGAAAAAAGGCTTTCTCACCAGTAGGAAGGCAAAAGCCAAGTTGACCAAAGATACAGACTCGATAGCAGGTACATAAAATATGCACGGCTTGAATTTCAAAGAATAACCCTAGTTCGACCCACAGCGCGTTCAGGAACGAACTCCAAGCCTCAAGAAGTTCTTAAACGGTTCCATGGTGTCCTAGAAAACACAGGCGAGCTGTAAAAAAAGCATGATGAGTGGCTCGTATTGACTTTCTTTGCCGTTGCAGACAGACCTGAAGGGTATGAAGTCGGACGACATCAGATGAAAGAGTTCGATCCCCTGGGGCCAACGGAATACCTTCCCCAAGACGAGCTCGTGTACACGACTCAGCCTCCGGTATTCATGGATACCACTCTAGCAGAATATCCAGATGGGTGGACCGAATGCTTGATCTATCCGGATGCCAAAGCCTTCATTTTGGCCACCCCCGGTTTCCCCGCTCCCATCCTCAAACCCTCTTCGCTCAAATATCGTCTTGCTCCCATCCCGGACAAAGGCCAGGGTCTCGTCAGCACCGCACAGATTCGTGCAGGCGACGTAATTCTCAGCGAGCGCCCCTTGACTATTGCTCCCATTGCTATGATCAGTGATATTCGCTTTATGAAGGAACTCACTGCGCAGGAGAAGTATCTAGCGTCGATTTACGAATGGGAACAGACATTGAAGCTTATGTTCGATCGCTTGCATCCGGATTATCAGGCTGCCTTCATGGCACTCGCGAATAGCCACAAACATGATGGTAGTGGACCAATACTCAGCGTCATACGAACAAACGGCTTGGGGTTGCTTTTGCCCGTCGGAAAATACAGTGTGGAAGAGCAAGAAACACTCGGCAAAGGGAGGTACAGCGCGGTCTGCAAAGAAATTTCGCGTTTGAATCATAGGTCTGCATTCGTCCCCCAGGTTTCAAGCGAGTTCTCATGATCCTCCCTCAGCTGTTCCCCTAATACCATTGCCCATTTCGACGTTGTCACCTTCTCGTTTCAACTATATGCCACGCGTGATATAGCTAAAGGAGAAGAACTCACTCTCGCGTACACCAGCCTAGGTCTCCCAGCAGAGACCCGACAATCAAACCTAGAGCCTTACGGTTTCCGGTGTACCTGCTCTGCATGTCGTACACCCTCTACATCCGACGACCATCGCGCGACAAGCTTAACCATGCAGATCGCCAATATCGACGACGGCCTTCTTCAACTCGCGCTCCTCGAGGAAAATGGATTGGAAACTTGGGATCCATATTGTAATGCGCTGAAGACCGTCATGGAACTTTACATTGCCTTGGGCGACGCTGATAATGGCAGTATGTATGCCAAGAAGCTTGCGCGTCGGCGTTGGAACCCCCTCGCCAACGTGGCCGAGCGATACACCACTCCCCTCGCCATTGAGTCGCACCCGCTGTGGAGAAGCAGAAGTAAAGTTGGAAGGGCATGAAATGCCAATTTTGAGAATTTGTGAGTTTTATGATGAACTTTGTTGGTTTGCCTCGTTGAAATATACGTGACCAGAGCAGAATATTTTGGAACTATACTGCCGATTCTAGCAGCAAAGAATGTACATTGATAGCTTCAAATAGCAAATGCAACCGAAGATAACTCGGGCAGCGCCAATATTAATCACGGCCTCACTTGTAATATCATCGTTCTTGCCCCGATGATCAGAATGCAAATGACGCCTCTAATCCACAGAATGTACAAAGCGACGAGTCACATACCGGAAGGTTTACAACGAATCGCTGCAAACCTTACTCATACCTCTGGATTTTGCCTAGATAATTTGCATTGAGGTTACTGGGTCCCTTTCCACTTACTTCCAAATCCTACCCGGCGAAGAGACTGTTCTCCAACCCCTTTCAAGTTGAATATCGACGCAGTGTTCGATGCCCTGGTTCTCCGTTTGCATTCCCCAGCCGGGATAGGATAGGATAGGATATATTACACGGCACAGGAATCTGTTGGTTTTCAACCTAAGGTCAAGTCTGACGTCGGAAAAACCCTGTTTGGGTTGTAACGTCTTGGGCAGGATTCCCGGCTGATCATGTATTCTCATGTCTTATAAGCCGGTGGCTGGGGGGATTACCTGGGATTACGAGACATTGCAGGCTGTCACAAGGTGCGTAAGTCGCATATAGGCTTACAGGCCCTCCTAGGGTGTTATATTTCTTGGACATATTTGGTGGCATCTCCACTGGGCTGCGTTACAGCGCCGTAATATATCTTGCCAATGACGAAGAAAACCTGATGTCCTTTGCATACCAGGCACAAGTTGTGGTCAGCACGACTGAGGCCGTTGCAAAATGGAGGTACGTAAAGATTTTGGATCTGTGGAGCACGGTAGAGCACGGTAATATGTGCTCCACCGTGCCGGCAAAGGGTGGCTCCACAATGTCATATAAACTGAGCGGGGACTGCGCCGGATTCAGACTGTCTTTGCTTCCCTCCCACCATAACCCAGTCTCGGATGTCGCGCGCTCTGTGTGAGCGCAACTTCCCTTCAGTATGCGCTTTACTCTTCTCAACGTCCACCAGCTTGCTTGTCATTCCCGGTGTCGGTGAGTCCGCAGCAAAATGTTACACAACTAGTGAAGGTTAACTGCTTAGCAGATGCGACATATTTGAAGGCATGTGGCTCACTTCTGGTATGCTATATTTGATTGTTTGCTTCCTCGCAATTGACGAACCTTTCGTCCTTTGCCTTCACCGCAGTCTCAGGCTCGGGGACTCACCTCAGGGACTAGCCCACATCCCGTGCAATTGTAAATGGGCTCTTTGAACGATGGCACACCAGCTGGATTCCCCAGCATCGCGACTGCGACAGTCCTCCGGCTCTAGTACAGGCATCAATGTTCATGTTCTTACTTGCACATGTACTATGTTCAATATATCAATATTATTTCCTCCCTCCATTTTCATCCTGCGTGCGCCAAAGATTTCCCGCCACAATTATTATGTTGCGTGCTGTGGCTCAGGTCACCACACCTTGAGGGACATCTTAACCTCATATGCCCCTCACGCCCTTATAATCCACAGGCTGGCTTATCAATTCATATATTAACTCTGGGTCGTGTTACAAGCCGGCCCGAGGATTATGGGCATATCACGTATTGTGAGTCAATATATGCCGCTACAATACGTCCAGGATTTTTCCGACAGAATCTAAGTGCGATGGTTTAATTCCGATAATTCAAAATCTAAGTATTCTAACCAGAGGATCCTCTTCCGACAGTCCCATGGCCATCTCCGTTGTCTCTCCATGTCCCGTGTCCGACTATTCAGCCCATGAATCTCGTCCAGCCTATAAGTTTCAATACCTCTTTCAATCTCTCGGGATACGCAGTCCAACGTATCTCGAACCTTGTTCGATTCCGGGTCGTCTACGTTGGCCGGTCGGTTGCCTCCCACACTAACGGATGCGACCGAATCATGGTCTATTTCCGAGCCAGCGGTAAACGATGAAGACCGCAGACGTATGGACATCTCCTCCAACTCAGCCAGTTTCTGTCGGGCTCCGTTCATCTGATTGGAAATATATAGTTGTCGTGTCGCAACTGTGTTGAAAGAGCCCAAGCAGTGCTCCATTTGAGTCTGATATGATGCTCCCAGGACTTGCGTTTTGTCCATATCGAATTTTGGCTCAGAGTCTTCGAATTTTCCTCCGAAGACCCGGCGGAAATCTCGATCCGCGTGGAGGCCTTTCGATCTTGGGGTGTACAGCGCCAAAAATGCCGCTACGATCGCTCCACTGACCCCGATAATGACTGATGCCGCTATGATCTTTGCATTGGCACGCGAGCTGGCGATTGCTTGTATCGTCGGATTCCGATAACGCCGAAGACCAAGAGCAGCAATGTTGCGGTTTTCTCACGGTTGAATTTAGCAAAGTCCCAGACTCCATATTTCAAGCAACGATCTATCCATAGTGGCTCTCCAGGCTGAATCTGTCTCGAATATCACTGTTATTTCAAAAGCTCGCCTGGCGGTTTATCCGAATTCAACCATCTTCCTGCGGCTTTCATTTGTAGTTTGAATCAACTTGGAAAGATTTCATAAATTCCGATTCCTACAGAAACGGCGAATTGGGTGAACTTTAGTACCCCTCATGGGATGATCCGCCCTGCGCGAATGGCTTTGGCTGCTTCGCTTTGAGCTTCGTCTCTGAGATATCGTCCATAAATCTCCGCATACTTGTCCTTGTCCTGGCGGATTGAAAGTGAGTAACAGTAGCACCTATCCACAATATATGGAGCGATACCCACACTCTTTGTCTTCAAAACGCTCTCCCTCTGTTCGACATGGTCCGCATAACGTTTCCAGTCTGCGCCTACGTCTTCCCGGCTATAGTTGCGGTGTTCTGCCAAGATGTAGTCGCGGGTGATCCAAGGAGCAATGGCGATGTCGACGAGACTGAATTCATCTCCGAGGAAATACGGGCCCTTGATCTGAGCCGAGAATTTTCGGAGGGCATCGTAGAGTTCCGTTCGCGCTAGATCCTGTTTTTCCTTCTCCTGCGCTTGTGTGAGGCGCATGAAGGCCGGCACGAACGACTTCCCCACGAAGTCAACCTGTGGACATCAGTTAAGATAACCCACGAACTCCATAAGAAAGAAGGCGAACCCAGATGCGAGCGTAGGCCTTCGTGTAGGCGTCACCAGGCAAGATGCTCGGTTTATGATCAGGGTATGCGTCCTCGAAAAATTCGCAGAGAACAAGGGACTCGTATAGTGCTTTTCCGTGATACTCCACGGCGGGAACGAGCCCCTTGGGATTGATGTCTTGTAAATATGCGTTAGCGCGTTCGCTACTATGAAAGCACCATGTTCAAACGTACCCAAAAAATGTTTTTCCTTCTTATACGGATTAACTTCTTTATACTGGTAGGGGATTCCTTTCTCTTCCAGAGTAATCCAGCTCCTCTGGACATACGGACAAAACTGCAGACAGTTTCAAACCAAAAGAGGCCACGGTCGGGAGCGACTTACCCAGCCAGAATAGAAGATCAACTCCTGCGGTTCCTTGTGCGCCTCTACGGTCGAAATGGCGTTGCCTGTTGCATGAGGGAAGATCTGCTCGTCGGGAACGCCCATTTTGAATCGCTGTCGTGTTGTGGGAAGTGTCCATGTTTGCAAGCCCGCTTTTATATCTCATTATGACCTATGCTTATGCATCCACTTCCCAGGCATATGTCATGGGACCTCTGGGTACAAGATGTGCGATTGCGCAATACGCTGACTGAAAGCTGCCTTGGACGGCAGTGAACATTGCACAAAAGCTTTCGAGCTATACTTGAATTGTCAAGTTCGACTCGACGTGAAGGTCGCGAGCAAAAAAATGAGCGTTATCTTGTTCCGCGTTTGTGAACCAAGTAGCCCGACCAGCGAGCACCACTGATACGTCACCAATTCAACCCATCATCTAGCTTTTCAGGTTTTTCCCGCAGAGCGCTGTGAGTAGGTCGTCAATGCTAGAACCGGCAGACTCGGCGCAGATGGGATCCAAAGCTCGTTGAAATCGAAGGAGCGGTTTTATCAATCCGAGTGGGCTGTCGGGTCGTTCTGGGTCAAGGCCTCCCAGCTAGATTTTGAGTGAGAAAATTGAGTCGCAGCTCGGACAGGCTGGTGAAGCCGAAAAGATGGGACTCCGAACGAATCGCAACGGCAACTGTGAATCGTGATCAACAATTGGGTCGTAAACCAGGCTCATCGAGGTGGCCGGGAGTTCCCAGCGCATATCTATCCTGGGCTGGAGAGAGCACAGAGGTAAAACAATTCTTTGTGAGTTTTCTGCGAGAGACCGAGAGAGGAGATTTTGATAGCCGAAATCGGAGTCGGAAATGCAAAAGTCTTCGCTTCCGCCAGCCCTAGAGACGAAGTACTCCGTCAACAAATGCTTCCTCAGGCATTTTGAACGGGCGTTGTCCTACACTCATAGATAGTCCTCCGAATTCTTTGCAATTCATACTGCAATGTTACGCTTTTCGAAAAGTACTTACTGGCTTGACATGGCACTGCCAGTGGTATTCTGATTTGATCTTGCTGCTAGGCAACGTTGTCTTTCGGTGCCTGGCTCTTCCCCGTGGCGCCTTGGGCAGCTTTTGGCGTGGTAACATCCCGTTGGCCCTTGATGTTTACTCAGCTCCCTGTGCTACATAGTACCCTTCTGGGGCTGTACATGTCGCCCGTCTTCTGCATCCGTCCGGATTTCCGCAGTTTTGTACTGACGGACCATGGAGGCGTTTTGGAATATTCAACTCAAATTCAGCTCGTCACTCCCTGATCAAAGACGGCTTTGTGTAAACCGCGTATCTGTCAGAGCAAAGAGCTTCTTTCATGAGCTGTTCGTCCATCACGCCTTGACGCAACCTTGACGTGCCAGCGACACCTACCCTGATCGCTTAAATAGAAGTTCTCTCGCTTCCGACTCCCTCAACTCTTGACAATTTGTGGTTCAAAACAAGTGGTCTTCTTGTCCTTCCTAGCTCCAAGAACGCGTCTAGAAGAACGCGTCAAACAAATCCTTGACCTGCACTTTTGAAGCGTCCCGGCCCTATTTCAAGTTTTACTCTCTGGAGAATTCGGTGGATTGTTTCTTACGCGTTTAAGTGCTTCGCCCGGTAAATCTCTCGTGTACGAGCCCTGTTCTCCCTCAGTTTTCAATCTACATACTATATGGGGCCATATATTATGATTTTATTTGGGGGTCAATAGAAGAAATTCGGGGGACATCCGGACTTTAGCGCATTATTTTTGGGCGGTCTTTCGCGACCTTAGCGGGGGCTATCCTTCCTCCTGCTTTTCTCAAAGAGAATGTCCTTGAAATATCGATCTCTATCTGGCCAAAACAAGCAATACTTGACGGTGTTTACGTCATCCCACCGCCCTGCTTAGCCTTTTGCGCCGTCAAGCGCAGTTTGTACAGTTCTTCTCTTTCAACCGCCATGTCGCGCTACCCAGATGTAGGACATTCTCTCTTGTGCAATTTGCATGCTGAAATAGCAGCCAGGCGGACGAGGCGCAGCACCATGGCTACAATGACGGCTATAACCCTTATACGTCCCAATATGAGCCTCAGCAACCGCAAGGGCAGTATGGACACGACCCATTTGCCACCCCGCACCAGGAGCCGCACGATCCCTATGCTACCCACTATGCTGCAGCCCCGCCCCCTGGCACACATTTCCCCCCGACGTCTCCCCCCCTGGTGGCTTTGACCCCTACCCGCAACATTATGGTGCTGCAAGTCCCCCGCCCCAGCAACACTACCCTCCGGTGGACCCTTATGGCGGGCCAATTCACAGCCCCCCGCCCCAGGGCACCCACGACTATCTCGCAACTCCGTTCGCTCCCCCACAGCCCAGCACCACACCGCTTTCTGCGGCGTATGCGCGCAATGCGTACTCCCTCGCCGATGACGGGCCTGTGGAGCACGGCGAGGATGATCACGGTGACATGCCGTTGCTGCGCAGAGATCCTTCGAGCGGTTCAGGGTTCAATATGCCTGTGCCCGGCGATTATATCCCAGAGGAGGACGGCACCATAAACAGCAACATTCGCTATGGCCGCATTCCCCAGCGCGTTCCTCGGCGGTACAAAACCATCAAGCGCGTTGAACTTTTCCACGGAAACTTTGTTCTTGATTCTCCGGTCCCCAAAAAGCTCCTCGACATGTGTGCGAACCGCACCGAACGCGAGTTCAGCTACATGCGGTACAGCGCCGCCACTTCTGATCCCAACGACTTTAAGGACAGCGGCTTTACGCTGCGTCAAGTCCACTACGACCCCCCGCGTCGGACTGAGCTGTTTATTGTCATGACCATGTATAACGAAGATGAAGAGGTGAGCCATTCCATTTTTCTCTCAACACATTTATTGACTCCAGACAGCTCTTCTGCCGCACGATGCACGGTGTGATCAAGAACGTCGCCCACCTCTGCAAGCGCGACCGGTCCAAGACTTGGGGCAAGGAAGGCTGGAAGAAGGTCGTGGTATGCATTGTGTCTGACGGACGCGGCAAGATCAACAGCCGCACGCTCAGTGTCATCGCGACCATGGGAGCCTACCAGGAGGGCATCGCAAAGAACAAAGTCAATGACCAGCCCGTCACCGCGCACATCTACGAGTACACCACTCAGATTAGCGTCACACCGAACATGCAGATTCACGGCCCCGAAAAAGGGACTGTACCGGTGCAGATTATCTTTTGCTTGAAGGAGAAGAATCAGAAGAAAATCAACTCGCATCGGTGGTTCTTTAATGCGTTTGGCCCGCTCCTGCAGCCGAATGTATGTGTGCTACTCGACGTTGGTACGCAGCCCGGCCCCACGTCGATCTATCACTTGTGGAAAGCCTTTGACATTAACTCCAATGTCGGCGGTGCTTGCGGAGAGATCGTGGCTTTGAAGGGTACATCCATTTTGTGCCATTATATACATGAAGTTGACCGCGTCGCACAGGAAAATACGGCACCAACCTCATCAACCCTCTCGTTGCGGCGCAGAACTTCGAGTACAAAATGAGCAACATCCTCGACAAGCCGCTCGAGTCCGTCTTCGGGTACATCACGGTGCTGCCCGGTGCCTTCAGCGCGTACCGCTACATCGCGCTGCAGAACGACCCCCGCGGTGAGGGGCCGCTGCAGAAGTACTTCCTCGGCGAGAAGATGCACGGCGCGGGCGCGGACATCTTCACGGCGAACATGTATCTCGCGGAGGACCGTATTCTGTGCTGGGAGCTCGTGTCGAAGCGCGGCGGGTCGTGGATCCTGCACTACGTCAAGTCGGCGTACGCGGTTACGGATGTGCCTGATCAGGTCCCCGAGCTGATCTCGCAGCGCCGGCGCTGGCTGAACGGGTCCTTCTTTGCGGCGGTGCACAGTACGGTGCACTTCCATTACATCTACCGCTCGTCGCACTCGTTCATCCGCAAGTTCTGGATTCACGTCGAGATTATATACCAATTCTTCAACCTGATCTTTGCGTGGTTTGCGTTGGTGCGTCTTGCGCCATTACATTCTCTGTATGTCTGAGCTGACCCGGTCCGACAGGCAAACTTCTACATCGCGTTCACGATCCTGACTACCGCGCTTGAGGACCCGGACTTCCACCTCACGGGCATCCACGTCGTCAACGTCATACTGGAGTACTTCTACCTGGGCCTGCTCATTATGTGCTTTATCCTTTCGCTGGGTAACCGGCCGCAGGGGTCCAAGTGGGGGTATACGCTCGCGTTTATTGGGTTTGGGATTATCACGATTTATATGACGGTGCGCATTCGTTCAACTCTCGACTGTTTCGCCGCATTCCCTCCTTTGTAACTGATGCTGAGCATTGGTTTATAGACGGCCGCGTTCCTGCTAGCGTACAAAAGCGTCACGACGCTCGCGGCGGAGAAAGGCAGCGCGCTTGGCATCAACGACTTTTTCACGGACACGATTTTCCGGAACGTGGTGGTGTCGCTGCTTGCCACGTTTGGGTTGTATGTTATTGCGTCGCTCATTTTCGTGAGTGCCGCTCGTGGACGCGTATCGAGAGATGACTGACCGACTGGATGGCTGGTACCATGCAGTTCGAGCCGTGGCATATGATCACGTCCTTCGTACAGTACCTTCTCATGGCGCCGTCGTATATCGCCGTGCTGAACGTCTACGCTGTGCGTTTCCCTCGCTTCCCTCCGTGAAGAATTAATGCTAACTACGCCCGATCGTATAGTTTGCCAACGTGCACGACGTGTCCTGGGGAACCAAGGGCGACAACAAAGTCAGCACCGACCTGGGGACGGTCTCGGCGAAGAAGGACAACAAGAACGAGGTCGAGGCGGTTGTACCGACGTCCGAGAACGATATCAATGCGGCGTATGACGACGCGGTACATGTACTGAATACAAAGCCACCGAAGGTGGACTCGAAGCCGGACGCAGCGACGCAGCAGGAGGATTATTATCGGACGTTCCGGACTAAGTGCGTTTTCTCTTTCTTTTTTGTGTACCGGTGGCGTGTGGGATGCTGATTTGGTGTTGCGCAGCGTGTTGCTGGCGTGGACATTGAGCAATGTAAGCATTTGTGTCGACTTGTTGAGATTTGACTTATTTGCGTGCAGGGCTTACTCGCTGCGGCCGTCGCGTACGTGGCAGTACTGTTAGTTAGTAGGATGATGCTGACCTTGCTTCAAATACAGCACCGCCAATGACAAGGGGTCAGCAGATACCAACGCCGCGCACGCCGTGAATGGATACATGGCGTTCCTGCTGTTCTCGGTTGCTGGGCTCGCGTGTACGTCCTCCTTATTTTGTGGTGTGGATCAATCGAACTGATTTATATCTGGTTTTGCAGTTGTTCGGTTCGTGGGCTCGACGATGTACATGGTTATTCGGTTATTCGCCGGAGAGTAGTGACTCCTGTGGTCCTTTGCTTTACGGAAGTCTAGAGGTGTGCGGCTCCGGGGAGCAGCGTTCGGGTCCCGGGTCCGATGAGGAGGGAGTGCGCGGGTCCGGTGTACAAGGACCCGTCTGCCGTTTGCATTGCTATCTAATATCTATTTGGACCGAAAGAACAGAAGACCGTACTACACGCAAGCTTTGTTTTACTTATTTGACGATCCCAGCATGAGCTGCATGACCTTTTTAATGCATAAAGTTATTGACTTGTTGGCGAGGCTCGGTCATTGCCTCGGCCACGTTTCGGTACCGTCGGTAGGGTGGACTGCGCAGATCCACGCTCTCACATTTCCGGCATCGGTTGAGGGAAGTGGGTCTCGTTTGGTACGACTCGGAGGTGAGCATGATTCACATCGGCGACAATTGTTATCAGATAAGATGCCCGAGGCCTAGGCTAATTTAATCCTGACCGCGATCATTTATGAGGCATGCCGAATCCCAGCGGGTGAAAGTTGACCACTTTATTTAAAAGGTCGGAGACATCACCACACGTGCATAACACCTGCAAGCGCCTTAGAAGCGCCTTAAAAGCCCCCCAAGGCCTTCCAAGCTCGCCGAAGCCTCGTACCACCCTTGCATGGGGCCTTTAAGTCACAATTACCTACAGCCAGCCCTTCGAAGGGCTACCAAGCCACGACCGCCTTCGAAGGACTTTGACTGCTTTCAAGGGCTATGGGATACTTGAAGGGCTTGTCGTTCTTGTACCACACGATACGATATTTGTTCGCCAATCCAAAGATACCATTCAGCAATTTAATACACACAAATACTACACACTATTGAATACACACAGCAAACTTGAGTCTGGAACAGAGGGATTAGCACGAGTCGATCGTACCAGCGGAGAATCACTTACTTGAATTACATCGGTTTCGAGCCATAGCAGACAGAACACGAGCGGCGAGCCTAATGAAGCGAATTGAGCAGGCGCACAACTAACAAACAATCACGTACGCGTTACAACAAGCAGAGACATTATGTGATACCTTTTGCAGACGGCATTAGTGTTAATTTACGAGGACAAAATGAGGAGACTCACAACACGAACACGGAAAGAGCGACACCTAAAAAAACCAGTCAGTCGCATCCCAGCTCCGTGATGAGCATCATACTCACAGGAGGGAATAAAGAACAGAGAAACGTGATTATGGGAGCCGTTGTCGATGTAAGATTCACCCTGCCAATGATAAAGATCAAGATCAGTCACTAATAAATCCGCCAAGACGGCGACTTACGAGAGCCTTTGTGCTAAAGCTGAAGCTGACATTGAGCCCGGGATAGGAATATACACGCAAGCGACTCACCATCACAGAAAGACGGAACACGATGGATGACCTTGAAGGAGAAAAGAGTGAGTACAGGCTACAGTTAAAACTGTTCGCGTACCTAGGTGGATGGTGTGGAGGGAATATCATGGCGAGCAATGATCGATGCCGGCGCGGAATCTTCTTCAGAGCGGTCGTCCACATCCGACACTTCATCACCGGAGCCGACGGCGCCTCTTCATTCAGTGTCGTTGGCCGGTCTCTCAAACCCGAAAATGAAAGAGAACAAGCACACTGTAATTAAGAGTATGAAAACGGATTATGAAAGGTGACAGTTAATAATAAAAAAGGCCCAAAGACTCACAGTAAACAGCGTAGACGATCCCCCGCGGGCACGATGACGAGCCGCTCATCTGTCGAGGAACAACCTGTAAACCAAAAAGAACTTCAACTAAAAGCACGCGAAGAAAAAAGGAAAGGAGAAAAAACGTGCACTCACCATACCGCGAAAGCGCTCAGCGCGTACCAAGCAACTCAGTCAGCGCACGCCAAAAGAGAGGAGAGGAGACGTACCAAAACCCACTGGGATAGCCTGTCCTTTTCTGTGTACACCACTGCTCTGGGATCAATTTAGTTTGGCGGCGGAAGCGAGAACGCGAAGCGAAGATGTTCCGGATGTGATGCACACCGAGCCTGGGAGGGCGGTGTTACTCGCGATATAACAGCAAGACTTGGAGGAACACGATGGAGATCAGATATGGAGTTGAAGCTAGACGAGCGAGACCCACCAACTCACAGATTCCGAATTCCTGCTGCCGGCACCAAGGCACTGCAGAACTCCAAGGCCTTGAGCTCGCGGTGATCATGGTGGCGACGTCATTGAGAAGTGGTGTGGGGTGCGCGAGGTGAATACGAGTACGCGACAGCGAGAATGACGCCCACACGGCACATCTAGAATGGTAGAATACAAAATAAGGAAAGACGGCAGAGAAAAGAGAGGCCAAACACGCACATTAGTTGGATTTGAGTCATCAGAGGTTATCGTTTAGTTCTGTGGATAGCGCAAAGGTGAAAGACGGCTTAGAGAGGGAGAGAAGGAGTCCGACACAGCGAGAAAGACCAAGACAGAAGTAGGGATGGAAGATAAGTCGCGCGAACGATCTCTTGGGCCGGTATTCCTCGGCGCGGGAGTGTTGTGGTGGAAGGTGAGAGTATAGCAAAAGCGATGGTGGTGGTCGGTAAGAGAGAGAGCGACTCCAAGACTTCACATTTTCAAGCCGCGCCACGTCACGAGCGGATTTGATACAGGGCTTGATATAGAATGAAAGGGCATCGGAAGGGAAGAGCAAGGCTTAGACGCGCCTTGCAAGGCACTACCAGGTTGCTACCAGGCTACCAGCCGCTGCCAAGGACCTTACAAGTCGCGTCCAAGCCTCGGTGGCGCTTGCCGAGGTCACGAGGTCCTTTACCGCTTTTGGCACATTTCGTGATGGAGAAGCCATAACTTAGTCACCCTCACAGTCTGCTTCTCCCGTCCATGGTTGGCGAACCAACTATAATCGAGCCCGTGGAGAGCGATCCCACCCTCACTGCTTCTCAGGAATCGACTCTAGAGCAGGCTGAGAAGGAACATGACATCTCTACTACCGCTGAAAAGCCGCTGGATATTTGGTCAGAAGAATATCCGGACGGAGGAGCAAGAGCGTGGCTCGTAGTCTTTGGTGTCAGTGAATGCTCAACGTCGCGTAGGAAATCACTCATTGACAAATTATGCAGGGAGCCTGCACCACCTTTTCGACGTGTGTACTGTCATTTTCGATTCACGCGTCTCCTGGGGGGTTTGACGCGTACCCGCCTATAGATTTGGCTATGTCAACGCATGGGGCATTTTCCAATCATATTACACGGAAACCCTACTCAAAGACTCGTCCCCGTCAAATATGTATGCTTTTTTACTCCGCCTGCTGCACAGCTTTTGACGCGTTGGCGCAGTGCATGGATAGGCTCCATTCAGGTTTCGTATTGATTGACTGTCTCTTGGTTTACCGAACTGACTTGGAATGTAGTATTCTCTCATCTTTATCCCTGGTTTAGTCTGGTCTCTTCTGACAGACGCTTTATTGATACCTAGCTCGTACCTCTAGGTTTACTCAGCGGGCACTATTTCGATCGAGGACACCTCAGGGTTCCATTCCTAACCGCAAGTGTGGCCCTCGTAGCCGCCACCTTCCTTGTTGCACAATGCACACAATATTGGCATTTTTTGCTATGCCAAGGGTTCGTTACTGGGGTACGGTTTATGCAAATAATTCATCAGTATTGCAGACCGAACTGAACCTGCTCCCAGATATGTGCGGGAATCGTATATGGGCCCACCACAGCGATAATTGGGCACTGGTTTAAAAAGAGAAGAGGCATCGCTACTGGAATTCTTGCCACAGGATCATCTTTGGGGGGCACCCTGTTTCCGGTAAAGAATTGGTTCAATTTTCCTGGAACCTCATTCAACTGAAAGTAGATTGTGGCGCGGAACCTTATTCCCCGAGTAGGGTAAAGTATCTTCTTTGTTCTTTTACTCCACTCCATTATCTTTGGAATTAGATTCCCGTGGACGCTCCGTATCATAGGCTTCATTCTCCTGTGTAGCCTTGGGTGCGCGAATCTGACTGTGAAGCGGCGTCTGCCTCCAAAACATGTTCCGGGAGGACTATTCAACCCTGCGGCTTTTAAGAACCCAGCGTACACGATATATTGCATCACTGGAATCGTGGCTTTCTTTGGGCTGTATACAGGTAGGAGTTTCCGCGATTTCCACTTGTGTTGGACGCTAACTAACCACAGTCTTGACGTATATCGGGATCAGTGCAACCTCTGTTGGAATTTCACCTGACTTTTCGGATTATCTCATCTCGATCGCGAACGCGGCGTCCCTGTTCGGGCGGATAACAGCTGGACTTACAACAGACAAGTTTGGTAAGATCTATTCTCTCGGTGCGCTTTTTCCTTTACATTCTGAATCCCATCCAGGTGCGGTGAACATCATAGCACCTTTCAGTGCTGTAGCGGCCATCATGACCTATGTTTGGCCATTGGCTCGTTCGAAAGGGTCCTTTGTGGCAATAGCTATCGTTTATGGGTAAGCATTTCCGACCGAATTTGAGCGTCCTCGTTGTGTTTATTATACCCTAACTTCCCAGATTTTCCTCCGGCGCCTATGTCTCTTCTTTCATGTTGCCGATGTTCCAGCTCGGCGACATCGCAGATGTGGGCCGGCGGTCTGGAATGGCAATGACGCTGACTGCCATCGGCGCCTTAGCGGGACCTCCAATTTCTGGAGCTATTAATACAGCGACAGGGGGATACAATGCAGTGGGATATTATGCTGGCAGCATGATTTTGGCCGCAATCGTTCTAATGCTCGTTACGAGATACCTGGTGCTTAGGAAGCTGTGGGGAAAGTTCTAGCAATAGAAATAGAAACTGGTGGAACGAGCGATTGAACCACGCGTTCCAGAAGCCCTGTTTCCAACCATAAACTGTTTGGAGTCGGAGAATAGGGATAGGAATTTAAATGAAGCGGAGACAGAAATATTCAAGGCTACTTACACGCCCAGGGTGATGACGGCGGGTCAGGGAGAAAGAATGTCCTACCAAAATATTTAAACGCTCCTACTTACCTTTGACTCTCGACGACAACTCGACGACCTTAAAAAATCCAAGGAGATCAGTTTCCCGGTACTCGTCGCATATAGTAAACCTCTTCCATATTAAGACAAAGGGGCTTCGGTCTGGCTGTGCGAAATCAACAACCCAAGCTTGTACGAAGGGAAACGGCTCTCAAGTTTTGAACTCCGTCATCACTTGGCGTAACGGGGAGGCTCTAGCTTGTCGGGCCTGAGCGACTGTTTAACATCAAGTTCCCCGAATCTGTTCAGTTGGCTGTTCGTAGGCTGATTAGATCACACGGTGCTGCAGACTCGGGATTGCTCGGGAGAAAAACGCAACCTGCGCACGTGACCTTTGGTTGAATCAGCCAAAATACAGCCACCGTTAGATTCGTGGTAATCGGTACACCATTTCATCTCGTAAATCTAGTATATGCTACCCCTCTTGTAAAATGCAATAAAAATGCATTGTTTGCCACTAACTGGTCGTCACACTGAGTTTATCGCTCCCGCTCATTAGCAACTCATTAGGACTCGCACTCAGCACCCAGTAAGATACTATTGGCTCGATTTCGACCTCTCTGGCGAGCATGATCCTCCCAGGGGGGCTGCCTGAACGCGGATCGTGGGATTGCGGGTGAAATCTTTTGGAAAAAATCCAAGAGCCTGGCTCTCAAAACATTTGCACACCGTCCCCCATTCGCCATTCAGCAAAATTCGAGATAACATAAAAAGAGAGCTAAGGAGTGGATTACTAACATGATTACACTCCGGCAGGACCAAAGGGAAGGATCTCTTGATTACATGCAGGGTTCGCAGCAGATACAACTTGAAACATGATCCCCGCCAGTAGGTCTATGTTCTTCTTGAATATACCAGTCGTGTTACTGAGTACGCCAGCAGTGTTCGCCGCCTGGTCGTAGTATGCAAAACACGCCTACAAAACTTATTTTCAGGCAACCATGAATCTTAGAGCTTCAAATCCAACGCACGAAGCTACTATTGAATGGCGGAGGCGGAGGAGGGTCTGCCACATAGACACCCTGGGCGTTGTTTCTCCCAGGAGCTACTGGAATCGCGTCCAGGATCTCAGTCACCGTTGGACCATTGATGGCGCCTGTCACCGGAACTCCTGCGCGGAACCAGTTTTGTGGGAAGGTTTGGTTGCGGAAAAATGAGCCGATGATGGGCAGAGATGCTTGTTTCGTGGTGCCTGGGAAAAGGTTATTTGTAGCACGTCGGAATGAAACGTTTTACCGTTCGCAAACACGCTGGTAAATAAGAGGCGGTCATGACGCAAACTGGGTGAGACGCTGAAGGGACATACTTGAGCAGAAAAGCAGCCTGTGTGTAGGCAGCATTCATGCGTCTAGCAGCGAATTCAAACTGAATTCAACGTAAGCATGTTTTGAGAGCCAAGAATAGTAAAGGAGCGGACTTCTGGGTTTGCGGCTTGGTCCATCATGATGTTTTGTTTCTTTATTCCAATAAGCGTCGGAACATTGAATACCGTACTCTCCCCGTCAGGACCGTCGTCGCCGAATTTTCCGAGCTGTAACAAGTCCTGAACATGAATGAATCAGAGCAGTAGGATGTCAAACAGGAAAGGTTATACCAAATCATACAGGATGTCCTGGAAGTCACGGTTATCACCAATGAACGCGTCAGCCCGAGTCATGGAGGCATCGCCTGTGGCAAAAATTAAAAATTGAACAAGACCTAATTGCAACGCTGATCCATTTACCCTCAAAACGGCCGTGCTTCGCTATACCGCCGGTAACTGGACCGTCAATATTTCCGGGAAGCGGGGGGACAAGAGGAGATACTCCGCCGATGGATAGTTTGTCGAGGAAAGGATTTCCTCTGGTAAGCTGGCCTGTCATGAGTCCAGGCATCACATTCTGCTGCAGTCGCTTACCATGTTGTTGGCAGCCATATTGGCACTGAATAACAACTCGGTATTGAAAGCCTTGAAATCATGTTATGGATAATTGAAGGATGCTCCGTAGCCACAAACCTCCATCAAAGCTAGCGTAATTTCTTCAAAGGAGGCGATACCGCTGCACAGTCGTCAGTGTTATCAAAGAAACCAGTGATTTTCATACTTTCTCGGGATATAACCGTGGTTCGCTAGGGTATTCATAGCAGCTAATAATAGTCAGGTACCGAGTTCTTGAATTATCATCCAGTCACGAACGACATGCTAATTGGAGAGAAAGAATTCATTAGTGCAGCACACACTGAAATCTGCTCAGACACTTACGTCCACGTTGGTCGTTCGGGCCTGGCGCAATGAAGGGATGAGCAGCGTCTGGTGCGCTAATTGAGATATGAAAGCTTAAAGAAGAGTGCGAAACTTGCCCGGAATCTGCTTCAAACCGGTCTCTGTGGCCTGCGGAGGCAAAACCATCAGGGTCCCAGTTTGGCCATCCTGAACTTCTGTAGTCGGACTAGGACTGCTTGAAGCTAAAAGCGCAGCGGGGAGGATAAGAAGTAAGATGGCGGAAGATCTCATGTTGAGCGGCGGAGAACCGACCGCGCTTGCATCGCGTTTTTGTAGCGCAACTTGAGAAGCCTCACGGGACCCGACGGAAAGAAGCCTTTCTGCCGCAGAAAATAGATGACCGAGTCCGACAATTATAGTGTTGAACGTGGGATTAAATCCTGCTTTTTTGACCTCCAGCCGTGGAAGTGACGCGAGTATCTGAGAAAGACGGATCGTCATTGGTCCCCGAGGGTAGCCTTTTATGTTTACATACCGTCAGCGGAGAGGCGAGAGGACTAGCGGCCCGGAAAGAGAGAGAACCACCTCCGTGCTCCCCGATAATGCACATCCAGGTGGAACTCCAGGGTCTAACTCAGATAAAAAGGACGGGCCCGGGACCAGGGTCTAGGAAGATATTAGGGGAAGTCAAAGTTCGGCTATAGGTCGATTCGCGGATCGATTCAGGTCTCGATTCGACCATCAATTCAGACGTCGATTCTCTACCAAGAATCGACCGAGAATTGAGGTTGGTTTCGATTCATCAAGAATCGAGTGAATCGATGATTCGACTCCGGAGTCGAATCATCGATTCACGTCGATTCGTGAGAATCGTCGATTTTCGATCAAGAATCGACGCCTGAATCGATTCCAAAATCGATCCGTGAATCGACCTCTTAACCGAACTTTGACTTCCCCTATTATGCACCTTAGTGACCGCCGACGGGACAAGTCATTACATGAGCACCTCTTTGGGTAAGGAAAATCGTTATCGAACTACCGTCCGCCTCCCGTGGCGCCTGGCGTTTTTCAACTTGAACTTGAAAGTGACATGATGCCATGTTGACGATTGCATCAAATCCGTGGCACAGCCATCGCCGAGCCTTCTCCAGCCTCGAGCTCACTACATCCACCCGCAGCGGCTCCTCGCACCTATTACTCATTGATTCCCACAGAGCTAGAACTATGCCTCGCATGTCCGCAGCCACTACACTTTCGGCAGCGCCGCGGCTTACTTCCAGATCACAGATTAATGTTGAGCTGCGAGCAACTTAAGCCGCCGCTTTCCAAGTTCCGGTATTAATATTAAGCCGTTACAACTAATATGGAAACTTGAAAGAGAGCAATGGGGGGCTTGACAAAGCCGAAGACTGGCCTTTGAAGATCGGAGATTGGTCATCTGCGTTAGGGCTTTTCACCGTACGTACCGTATACGGTACGGAGATTGGGACCCTCCCACGGTACGGATACGGCTACGGTACGGCAATTTCGTGAAATTCCGTCCGTAATACGGCACGGCACGGCTCGAGGTGACAGCTGTCAATTTTGTCCAGTTCCCGGCTGTGACATGACAGAAATCACCTCGGCTGACTGCAGGAAGTCTTGCCTTGCCATCGGCCAAGCCATCTCGAGGGTCAGGGCTGCCCACGGCACCCAGAAAGTTAATGTCCCATGCCGATAGCAGCCGATTCATCACGTGGATTACCTATTATGGCAATAATTGACGTGGGAAATCTCGCTTGACCCTACGTCGTATTACGGCCGTAACACCGTATACGGTACGGGAAAAATACGGGGTATCCAGAGGGCTTACGGTACGTGAAAAATCCGTACCGTAACGTCCGTAACCGTACCCCTACGGCTGCGGTGAAAAGCCCTAATCTGCGTGGGCACACTACCCAAGGATCTATCAGGTGAAGCTAGAATACCAAAATTCAAAATTTAAACTCGGTCTGACTTTGGCTGTCTGTAGCCATCTTCGCCTAGCTCTCAATCGCATCACTTTGAAGAATTTATTCTGAATTCAGCAAAGTTATGGATGCATAGATGGAAGCCATATTCTCGATGTTCAACGCTCGACGATGATTTATACATCCGCAGGACCGAAGGGCAGAATTTGTTGATCACATCCAGGCGTTAGAGATGCAACCTGGAATTCAATGCCCGTCAGTAGTTCTACGTTTTGCTTGAATAAGCCTGTGGTGTTCACAAGCACGCCTGGGGTATTCCCAGCTTGATCGAAGTAAGCGAAACATGTCTGCGAACGATTTTTGAGAGGCGGTGGTCTTTTAAAAAAATCAAGCACACGTACAAGGCTACTGTTGAACGGCAGAGGCGGAGCGGGGTCTGCCACATAAACGCCTTGGGCGTTGTTCCTTCCTGGTGATAATGGTATCGCGGCCATGACCTGGGCTACCGTTGGTCCCATGATAGCTCCTGTTACTGGACTGGCTGCACGGAACCAGTTTGGTGGAAAGGTTTGGTTACGGAAAAATGAGCCGATGATAGGTAGAGTTGCCTGTTTCGTAGTGCCTGGAAAACATTACTATCATGTTCCGAAATTCGGGAAATATTATCCACCGTTGGCAAACACGCTGATGAAGAGTCATGATCAATTTGGTGCGCAGGATATCGAATAGACGGACTTGAGTATAAAAGCCACTTCTCCGTATGCAGCATTCATGCGTCGAGCAGCGAATTCAAACTGAGTTCAATGTAAGCTTGTTTTGAGAGCCAAGAATAAAGGAGCGGGCCTCTGGGTTTGCGGCCTGATCCATCATAATGTTTTGTTGTTTCATTCCAATAAGTGTCGGAACATTGAATACAGTATTCGCCCCGTCCGGACCATCGTCGCCGAATTTTCCGAGCTGTAACAAATCCTGAACACGAAAGTTTCAGAGCAGTGGAATGTCGAGCAGGAAAGATAATACTAAATCATACAAAATGTCTTGAAAGTCGCGGTTATCGCCAATAAACGCGTCAGCCCGAGTCATGGAGGCATCACCTTTGGCAAAGAGATTGAATGAGGCCTAATTGCAACACTGTTTTTATTTACCCTCAAAGCGACCATGCTTCGCTATGCCGCCGGTAACAGGACCATCGATTTGTCCCGGCAGCGGTGGAACCAGAGGAGATACTCCACCGATGGATAATTTATCGATGAAAGGATTTCCTCTGGTCAACTGGCCTTTCCATGAGTCCAGCTTCATTTCGCGTTTTTGTAGTAGCTCACCATGTTGTTGGCGGCAATGTTAGCACCAAACATCAACTCGATATTGAAAGCCTTGAAATCATGTTATGGATAATTGAAGGATGTTCCGTAGGCACAAACCTCCATCATCGCCAAGGTGATTTCTTCAAAAGAGGCGATACCGCTGCACGGTCATCAGCGTTTTCTCAAAGAAATCGATGATGTTTGAACCTACTTTCTCGGAATATAACCGTGGTTCGCAAGGGTATTCATAGCAGCTAATAATCGTCAGATACCAAATTCTTGAATTGTGAGCCAGTCACGAACGACATGCTAATTAAAGAGA
The DNA here is from genome assembly GCA_014925785.1 of Mycena galopus ATCC 62051. Classification (NCBI taxonomy): domain Eukaryota; kingdom Fungi; phylum Basidiomycota; class Agaricomycetes; order Agaricales; family Mycenaceae; genus Mycena; species Mycena galopus. The sequence goes on along the minus strand of WIQG01000228.1, from coordinate 90,084 downwards.
ACGGTCAGCAGTGCAGCACACCCTTCGATCCATTCAGAAACTTACGTCCACGTTGGTCGTTAGGACCTGGGGCAATGAACGGATGGGCAGCGTCTGGTACGCTAATTGAGATATCGAAGCTTAAAGACGAGTGCGAAACTTGCCGGGAATCTGTTTCAAACCGGTCTCTGTGGCCTGTGGAGGTAAAAAATCAGGGTCCCGGTTTGGCCATCCTGAACTTCTGTAGTTGGACTGGGGCTGCTCGGAGCTGAAAGCACAGCCGGCAGGAGAAGGAGCAAGATGGCGGAGGATCTCATATTGCGACGGAGAATCGACTGCACCCGGACCAGGGCATCGCGCTTTTGTAGCAAAACTTGAAGAAGCCTGACGGAGCCCGACGGAAAGAAGTCTCTCAGCCGCGAAAACATGAATGACCGGGTCGCAATTATAGTGTTAAACGTGTGGTCAGGTCCTCCTTTTTTGACCTCCAGCCGTTCAAGCGACGCCAAGATGAAAGACGAATCGCCGACAGAAGCATTTTATGTGCTACACATTCTGTCCACGGGGAGTGAAGCTAGTAACCGACGAAGAACAAGAGATAACTACCTCTCAGGCTAGGCCACCTGAATGGATATCCATGTCCGAGTCGAGTTTGATGACAGGGACGAAAAATCATCGGAATCCGTTTTTCCTACAACCAGCCTGTCAGCCAGCCGTCGATGGAATTGTTCAACCAGTCAAATTTTCAATGCATCCCATGCGTGAGGACACGAGAAAAACGGAGAACATGAGGGAGCCCGGGCCACCATTTGACCGTGCCTATCTGTGCGGACTTCAATAGAGAGAGCGCGCGTTCTCTGTTCTCTGATAGCCAACATTGTGGCTGGATGATGGAAGATGATGGAGGAACCGTTCAACCAAAGTTTCAATTAGGAAATGTTTGGCATCATCATTATCCTCCTGCTTCCTAGTGCTTCCCGGATTCCTTGTATACAAAAAGAGAGTATTCTAGCAATTACTACTGAATTATTTACGACTGCGAAACATCATCCAACAACCAAGAATGCGATTCCTGATTCCTGACTTGGACCGAATCCCCCTCGCTTCCAGAGACTTCTTGCGCCATCGACACCATCCACTTTTGTCTTGGTGGCTCACTGACCAGGAGTACGTTCGACACGCAACACATAGCGGGGGAGATAAACCCAACTCACCCTCTAGCAGATGGCGCGCGCGCTCGGGCGGCATCGAGTGGCCGGAAGCCGGACGAAGTTACACTCGGAGCGGAAGGCGTCTTCAATCTGGGTGTGCGACTGGCTCGAGGAGTCACGTCTGCTTCCGCTCCCATCTCGTCTTCTTCCGAACTGGTAGGAAGAACTTGTCCGTTTGATTTCCGGGGTTTGCGACGGGGCGTCTCCACCGCCTGCGGTTTGCGAGCCTTGCTCTTGCTAGAGCCACCAACGCCCGAGCCGCCACCGTCCTCGCTCGACGAACAAAGGTCCACGACGCTACTGCCGCGCGTAGATCGCCTGCTGCTCGTTAACGACGCCGACGGAGATCGTGGCCTGGGGGAGGCCTCGACCCTGCCATTGTCGCTCTCGCTCTCCGCCTCGAACCCGCTGGACGCAGGAGCCGCTCTCTTCTTCGACTTGGCTTTAGGTTTAGAGGAGGGCCCCGCGAGGTTCAGCTCGCGCGGGAAATCAGAGTCGGAGTCGGACAACTTTGCAGTAGCGAGCAGCTTGTCCGCGTGGCGTGAACGCGTCTTGGGAGTCGGGCCCAGTACCAATTCCAGCTCCTCCTCCGCTCCACTGCTGTTCGAGATGACCATACCCACGTCTGTACCCGAGCCATTCTTGAAGTGTCTGGGATCCGCGGACGAATCCGTGTCCATATCGCTCGCCGAATCGGCAGTGACGGGCTTGCCTTTGTTCTTGGGCACCGGCCGCGGTCTGGGGCGCGCAACAACAGGCGTTAAGTCCGCAACGACAACGACTTCGGCCGCTTCTTTCTTGGCCTTTCTCGCAGCCCGTCGTTTCTGCTTTGCAATCTCGGCCTTCTCGCGCTGCCGCTCCGCCTCTTCTTTCTGCTCCTGCAGTCGCCACATCTCATCCTCCTCTGCTTCTTCGACCTCGAGCTCCTTGCGGCGCTTACGCGCCCTCTCCATGATCATCTGCTCCGCGACTCCCATAGCCTCCTCGTTCCTTCCCTTATGTTTTTTCTCACCTCCGCCCTCGCCACCGTCTTCGGGGAACATAGCGACCCCATAACTCGCACTCTCCTGTAGCACAGCGACAGCATGCTGCTTGTCTGCCCGGTCGTCCAGATCCAAACCCATATCCTCCATGACGAGCCGCATCCCGACCTCGGGAACCAATATCCGCTGGATGAACTCGTTCGGCGTGAGAGGGTCGACTAGGTGGGGGTCTATGGCGGTGAGGGGAAACATGTCGTACAGCGTCTGGTGTATGATCACGGAGCCCAATTCGCCATAACTAGTGAAACAGACGTCAGAAAAACCGAAAACACACTAAGAGTGGAACACCCACTATCCCGGCTGCGTCTTCTCGAAGTTGGCAAACTGGCCCTGCACGCCCTTGACGCCCTTGGATCCTTTAGTCTTCAGCTCCTTGACCAGGTCCTTCCAAAAAATGCAGCGCATCCGCGGCCCTTTAAGCTGTCGAGGCGTCTCTTTCTGCTTCTTCCCATCCTCGTTGTCGTTGCCGTACACAATGGTATCCCCTGGGTCCGCTAGTATGAGCTCAAGATCCCGTTCCATCGCCAACACGCGGTCCGAGAGCCCCGCCCAGTCAATGTACTTTGGCCACCCGCGCGCCTCGGCCTCGGGGAGGGTCTCGCTCTCGAACCGGTGCCGCTGGCACACGCCCACGAACACACCCATGGGGGCCTTGCGCCCGAGGGGATTGGACGGCCGCACTTCGCGGTACGACTTCTTGAAGGTTTCTTCCAGCAGACGCGTCAGGAGCGGCGTGGGCTGAGGCGGGAGTGGCGTGTCGCAGTATGGGCACAGCGTCTTCGGATCTGTCCCAGGCGCAAGGAAGACTGAACGGTTTAGATAATTGAATACTGGGCAGTAAAGCCACCTACGTAGTTCACTGTCCTCTTCGTAGTCGTAGGACTCTGCCAATAAACTGTAGAGAGATGTGAGTTTAGGAGACAGCAATGAGGGGAAACGTACACAGGCTGGTTCCTGGACCGCTTTCTATCTCGCCTGTCGTCGTCATCTGAAGCAGGGGATCTTCTCTTGCTTGGCGAGCTCGCAGGGCTCCCCTCGAACAGCTGAGTGTTCATCGGGAACGGGAGCGCCTTGCGTTTCGGCTTTGCATGTCCTTCGGCACGCAACGGCGACGGAGCAGGAAATTCGGTCGCAGCTAGCCTCTGTTTCCGATTCGGAGTCGCTTGCGGTGTCCCCAGCGGTGACGGCAAGAAGCTCGCTAGCGTTTTGGTGGGCGATGAAAGTGGCGATAGCCCCGCCTCCGGAAATCCGCGCTTCACTCTTAACCCATCCTTCTCCTTCTCCTTGCCCTTTCCTTTCCTCCCCTCAGTCTCCGGCTCCTTCCGTGGATGCCTGTCCGTCTCCCTGCCCTTTCCTTTTCCCTTTGCATCGCCTAGAGGGGACATCACGGGAAACGCGCTCGGGGCCACCCGGACCTGCTTCTTTCCGTTCGCGCTACTAGGCGAACCCTCGAAAGACGACGCGGCGCTCAGTTTCGCGACCGATTTCGATGACTGCGAGCCTGACGGCTTCTGTGGCGACCTGGGAGCCTTGTGTATTGGACGCGGCTTTGGCCGTTCAGATTTAACCTCGCCCGCTTTGACCCCTTTTTCGACGGAACCAGCACCGCGCTTTGCGCCAACGCGCGCGTCGAAGCTTTGATTTCGCGTGATAGCGTTGTCGCGCAGCGGACGCGTCGTAGAACTGCTAGAAGATGAGGCTTCCTCATTCCTCTTCCCCCGCATCGCGGTTAATTGGGCCGACATGTCCGCATTCCGTTGTTCGGTGTTCTCCTTCGACGTCGGCGCGATTTCTCCATCCTTCTTATTCTTGTGGAACTTGAGACGTTTAATGACATCGTCTGTGTCCTCCCTCTCCCGACGCGCAGGAGGTTGCGAGGAAGACGGCGGCAGAAAATCCAGCTCATCTTCATCGTCGCTGTCGACAACGACGCCGCGGCGCGCCGGCTGCTTTATCGGCCGATTCGGGATGTCGAAACCAGAACCAAGGTCCTCATTGAGGACTCCCTTCGCAGGCTGACTCCCCGGGCGATTGAGCATTCGCTGCGCGTATGCACGTTTCTCCATGGTCCATGCACGGCGAGAAGTTAGGAGTCGATGACAACAGTTGAGGAGAAAGGGAAACGAGTCACGTGAGCGCAATTTTAATTCAAGCGTTCGAATTCACGTGCACAAACACACCAGCGAAGAATAGTATAATGTTAACAAGCTATATCATACACAAAACCTAAATCAATACACAGTCGAGTCTTGTAACCGCCATCGAGCTAGCGGGCCCCATAACCAGGCTCCTTGGGGCCGCACAACGGGAACAGCAGGCGTCGCAGTCGTAGTCCGTTTCTCCTCTGACACACTCATCTCGTACTCTTCCTCCTCCACCTCTACCTCGGGCTGCTGCTTCCGCCTGCGCCTGTCGATCCGCCACACAAAGCTCCCGAGCCCCCACCCAGTGTACTCTGCGTCGAGCTCGCGTATGCGCTCGACGCGCTCCACCGCCTGCTGCCGCGCTGCGACAATGTGCGCGTGGCGGAGGGAACGATACCACTGTCCCACAAACGTCGGTACGAATCGCGGTAGCGTTATGTTCGATGCGAGGGAGAGGGACGACGTCGGTGATGTAGAGGTTACTGTCGTTCTCTCCTGTGTCGGAGGCGGCGGGCTTGCCTGCTGCTGCGCTTTCTTCTGCCGCGAGCCAAGCGCACCCGCAACACCTCTCAAGTCAATCTTCGCGCGCTGCTTGTTCTCTTTGCGGCGCTCCTTCGCGTCCTTTTTCCTTGCCGCCCGCTTCGCCATCCGTGCTAGCTCCTTCTCCGTGAACACCGGCTCGCTCCCAGAGCCCACCCACCACCACCACCCGAGGAAGCTCTGCCACAGCACGACCGCCCACATGAGCCCGGGGAGCCACATGTACTCCTCCTCGCGTGGGACGTATAGGAAATTGAGCGCGGTGCTGATGAGCGCCAGTGCGACGGCGCCGCAGCCAAAGGCGGCGGTCCCGCCGTCCGTGCGCCACGCATCTTTCCGCTTGACCAGCATGCCCCATATAATAAGGGCGGTGGTGAAGAGCAGCGACAGAGTGGCGTTGCATACGTTCCGGACAGCCGAGGCAAAGCTGTTAACGCTACTGCTTGAGGAAGAAGGGCTGCAAGTACCACCGGGACCAGGCAGCCCTGAGCCGCTGATAGGTATGAGCTGCATTATGGCAGCGACAAGCGCTAAAGGGCCTACAAACCCATTTTAGAACGCTTTCGAAAAATGCCACGAAAGAACAGCATACCCAAAAGTGCGAATATAAGCCTCGCCTCCAGTCGTGAAGGATACAGCAGGGTGAGGAACTGGATATGTGTGATCTAACCCACAGTTAGCCGAAATCCCTAGACCCGGATTTGTTGCGAACCCACCTGAATGAGCCCCGAGGTGGAAGCACTCATGACCAGCCAAGTCGCCTTTTGCGTGACAGTCCAGCAATAGGTGGAATTGTCGGACGGAGGGATATTGACTGCAATGTAGCTCAGCATGTACGGCCACTGTGCGCTCTCCCTCTGCGTAGCATCGAGAACAATATGCAGTGTTGCAACCAGAGAGATGAGCAGCGTGCCGACCCCAGAGATTTGGAGAACATAATTGACTGGTGCGAGCGGCCAGTGGTATTGGGCGGTGAAGATGAGATGGATGAAGAGCACAGCAACCAGGGTGAGGACCACGCCAGTGAGCAGGATCTGAATGGGAAGAGAACGCGCAAAGGCAGGCCGATATTTGAGGTATGGATCCTGGGGGAATCTGAAATGGAGTGAGGGACAGCTACAAGGCCACAAAAGCAAACAATAATGTACGCTTCGGTCGAGTTGTTGGTTGCGACTGCGGATGCAAGGAAGGATACTATGGCAAGTATTCGCAGCAAGACAACCGGTACTTTGAAGGCCATCCTAGGCCCATACAATCCTTTGGTGGTCAAAGCAGAAGGAAGGATATGTGGCTGTGAGCCTGCCATCCAAACACCGCACTGCGGCAGGTAAGCGGCTCATACGGCAAAAAATGTCCGATCCATATCATAAGTATATGCGGACACAAATGGCTCAAAAAACGGCCCAATGTCCAGACCCAAACGTCTAAAAAAACCGCGATGTCCGATGGAAAATGTGGACAAAAATGGCTGGTCAGACGCAATGTCCGATCCTAGTGCGGACACATATCTATGTGTTTGGAGGCCTCTGAGACGGTGTTCGGAGCACCGACGACGAGTTTGGAAAATTTTCCTTCAATCCTCCTCAAATTCTTCCAAAAATTGCCAAAAAAGGACCTCCTCGCGTTTGAAGCCTAAAGTGCCTAAAAAAAGGTACCCCAATGCGGACCGTTACGACCAAAAATATTTTGTACACAAACAGCCAAAACAGGCCTAAGCATATATTTTTGTATTTTGAGGCCATTCTGCGCGTTTTCGGAAGATGTGAAAATGCCTTTTTGGCAGGAAATCAAAGCTCTGGAAAGCAAGTTAAGTACTGTAGTGTTTCGTATGGTCACGCGTCACGCAGCCGGAGGTCTACGAGAGTTTTCGTAAGTCACTCAGTCACAGAACCAGTTTTGGGCTTGGCTGAGCTTGCCGAGGAATGCCAAGTGTTGCCGCCAGATCAAATTCCCCAAAGGGGACCAGTTACGAAAGGGTCAATTTGTAAGATGGTATTACACCCCAAACCACCTGACAAATAGTATACAGTTTTACTATTAGGGTCCGGGCATCCCTTTGGATTGCCAGGGTATCTTAGTGCTGTGCAACAGGGGTAATTGAGGATGGTGATAACTGTAAGAGCAACAACTGCAGATGGCTCAGTGAAGAGCGGTCTGGGCAGAAGGAGGATCCTTAGTATAACTATCTACAACAAGGGAGGAAGGAAGTATCTACCCACCTGGGCAGAAGGAAGATCCTTAGAGAACAAGCTAAGGATCACCTGTCCAGGTGTCACATCTTTTATGTGTATGTGATACATGACTGATGTGACTATGTGACTATGCAGTTCCACACATGACGAAACATATGACCGAGAGGTAAGTTCCAACAGAAGAGACGGAATACTGGGAAATACCCAGGGGAGAGGTAGGTCGACTCTAGGAACCAAGAGGACAAGACTGGACATCGTCCGGAGGTCCTGGGAGTCTGGAGGCACAGATCCAGAGTCTGGAGCACGGAGCATGGAGGGAGAAGTCCAGAACGGACGGAACAGGCACGGCTGAATGCTCAAGGGGGGTTGGTCGACCTGAGGAGCGAGAAGGAGTGACCAGAAGGGCCCGGAGGTTCCGGAAATCTCAGAGGACAGAACACCAGTCCGGGTCCGAGAATACAGACAGGACACAGTGCCACATCCGGGGGACTGGGCGTACACAGGTTCTGGGGGTCCGGGCTGTATGTCTGGGGCAGAGAAGGAAAGGGGATCCGACGTGGTGACCATGGCGAGGTTGAGAGAAGGAGGAGGAGGAAGGAGGAGGGACAACAGGGAGTGCTGACTTGATGAGTGAGATGTCCGAGGCTCGTCTGAAGAGTCCAGGAATTGGGTCTGGAACCCGAGGTGCAGATCTGGATCTGGAAGTCAAAAGTTGAGAGGTCCGAGGGACGGAATGTCTGGAAGGGTCGGAGGAACATCCAGAGGGGCAGGATATCCGAGAGGGAGGGTGTCCAGAAAGTGGGATGCCAAGGGAAGGACATCTAGACGAGGTGACAATGCTGGAGGGCCGGAACATCCAAATGTCTGGGCAGAGCCGGATGGCATACGCACTAGGGAACCGCGGAAGCATAGGGTTCCCCTGACAATAACTGTGTGATCTGAGCACTTGTTATGCAGAGCAGTGACTGCTCCCGCTTCCCACTAGAGGTATTGAGATTCTATATTGAACCCAAGATGTTTGGGAGTCTCACATATCTGTAAGCAGACATACTCTATTACTGACTGTTGGCACGCCGAGGCAAAATACAGTCGTCACTGTCCTAAGCCATACTCTTCATAACCCATAACCTGTGAAAACCCATAGCTTTTCACCCAAAACGCTGATGGTTCTCAATTAAAACCCATGATTTTGTGAAACCCCATAACCCATGCATTTTTAGACTTGAAACCCCATATGTTCTATAAGCCCGAGGGCATATGTGGTTAAATTTCCAAGTTCCCATGGCTTAAAGAGGGGGATCTACTACAGTTTATGGCCTGCAAATCAAAATTTAGGTCAATGGGCACTGATTCTGAACACCTCTCGCTCATCACAAGAGGTTCGAACTACTCCATTCAGGCTGCCTAGGGGTAATTTGGGGATGAACAAATATGGAAGAGCATGGAAACAGTTCAACTTCAGCCTATCACATGTATAAAACCTTAATTGGCCCACTTCACACTATGTCTGAGTGTTGGAAAGGTGGCCGGGAAACTCCAATAAGGTTCCCACGGTTGCTGAAACCCATACCTCCCATAACCCATAGCTTTTTGGGCTTACCGAGAGGTATGGGTTAAGACAGTGACCACTGTATTCACAATCCTGCCCTCGCCAGAGCTATTCTATATGATATATCTCGAGCACGCCATCGTGCATGTTAGCAGATCAGGTACCAACTTATTTAGGAAGGCACATCCATATCTTGTATTTGTATTCAACCTCCTGCACCTTTCTTGGTACAAGGTCCTACTTGTCTCTAGCAGCTGCATATCTCTGGCCATCAGAGACACTTTCCCGGTTTTTCCGTCTCTAGTTGTCTCTAGCAGGACCAAGTCCCTTGTGATAATTTGGGTAATCACATGCATGTGGCAGCTGCATGATCGGGCCGCTGCAATGTCCAAGCTTATTCTTAGTAAGACAGCTAATATCTTATCTTAGTATCTAATTTCTCCTGTGACAAGGTTTCCTGTCTCTGGCGGCTGCATGTCTCTGGCCACCAGGGATCATTTTTCTAATTCAATATCTATTTGAACTATCCAACAGCTCAACTATAAGATTGGTAGTATATTTCTATGCCACGGCCCCACACTGTGGTTGAGTAGTGTTGACCTCTATAATGTTTGGATGGGTTTCCAGTTTCTATTTCTATAAATGTCCTTGGTTCTAATAGATTTACTGGGCCGCTGCATGAACTGCAGTTTAATCAATGATTGGTGTTGTCCCCATTGTGATTTCACCTCCAATGCATAGAGTAACTAGACCATACTCATAGCCCAGCATAATGCCTTTCAATTGAGTCGCAGCAACTCAAAAGAGTTACTTTGTCAAGTCAATCAGCCAATAATGCTTAACCACCAGCTTTGGGTCATCAACAGTGTAACCTGCCACCCTGGGGCAGGTGCACACCCTCAAGGCTGGTAGCTCACTTCATCTCTACTGATAGTTCAGAAATTGAATAAAAACTGGTGTTTTCATGTGTGTTTTGGTATATGCCCTATCACCAATTGAGGAGTCTTTAAGAAGTGGATACAATGCCATGGCACACAATTCCGTGACATCATTGAGTATGGAAATGACACCAACCCATTCCTATTCTTGTATAATGTGTTTGATCAAGTTACTGTTGATGCTGTCCATGCGCCATGTTGATTAGTCAATTCACCATTGCAGCCAGAACATGCAAATTGTTCTTGAGGTATTCCACACGGAGATCACACAGGTCACGAACAGTGAGACATTCCTCTTTGTTGGACAAGGTGTTGATAAAATGCAGAAGGTCCCATTTTGGATGGAGTGCATCCAATTCATCCATAAAGAGGGTAAAATCTTCTCCATCACGGTCTGCTGGCACTCAAGTGGGGGAGGATAGCAGCTGTTGCTGCTGGAAAGCTGGCAGGGACTGAAGCACACGAGTTGGGGTGAAGGAAGATGCCAGCATTTCAGTGTTCGTTCACTGAGATTCCACAAGAGATATGGCAAGGAGTTCCATCACATTGGAAGCTGGGGGAGCAGCCAAAGGCAGTGCAGGTGCAGGAGCTGTTGCTTTGATGTGAAACAGCGCAAAAGAGTCAGTATTGGGGGGCACATCATAAGTGATGCCGTGCTATTGCTGGGTCTGGAATGAATCAATGACTGGTGGTATACAGCCATTCATAACGACACACCAGAGCAGTTGCTCAAGCTTGACATTGATTGAACATCAGGTAGACATGTTTTCCACATTTGTCAATTTTGCACCAAGTGTCAGCATTTGTCTTGTTACAGAGCTCGCATTTGCCGCAGTACTTCCATTCCAGATGATTGTATTCAGTGTTCTCGTCCTCCATGTTATGGGCACCTTCTCCTGTGTCATCATCCTGCTCGTCACCAGACACGTGATCGAAATCGACAACTTTACGTGCAGAGTCTACTGGGGCCTTTTTGAGTGCTGGTCTTCTTGTTCTTGTGCTTGAGTAGAGCCTCAAGGTACTAGGAACATCAGTGCGCATCACATTTCATTGCAAGCATCATGTCCTTCCGAAGCAACACAAATCTCTATTTGATGCAGTTTCTTACCTTTATTCTTGTGAATTTACCTGTGATGCCATTGTGAAGAGAGGCTCATGAGTCCTCATTGCCAAACAGAATGGTCTTAGCACACAGTGTGAGCTTACAAGAGCTCAGGTTTCCATGCAATATCTTTGCAGCCAACGGCTTTGAATATTGGTTCCTGGGCAGATTCAAACTCAGTGTCAAACACCATCATAATGACTTGGCTTGTTTTCTGGGAGGTGGGGATGAGGACCTCAAATTCTGGAATGGGGTGAGTGCGTAATTAGAAAAGAGAGGAATATGGCACACCTATTGGTTCTGGGGGAGGCTCTTTGGCAGTTTCTTTTTTTTTTGCAGGGGTTTTGGCTTTAGTTTTCCATTTGGGTTTCAGGGCTGCATGTGTTGAGGGTGAGGGAAAGATTTGAATGTGCTTGGATGCCCCAGCTTTCTTGGGGCTCAGTTTCATGTTGTCAGAGTGTTTGGCACGTTTCAGAGGAGGGAGGTTCCTGGGAAAGTCTATGGTACTTTACTGTGAGTGATAATGAGAGATAGCATTCTGAAGCACACCAGAATCAGAGTCCTCTGACACTGAAATGGGGTCTTGCAGATCGCACATCAAGTCATTGTCTTGTAGGTTGTTCTGACCAACCGAATCTACTGTACTATTTTGACCGTAAGTTCAACAATTTGGGAATTTTTGATCTCTGAGATGGCTGATTTTTTTCTTTTGAATTAAGGTGATTTTTGCACACATCAAAAAAAGTCGGGTGTGACATGTGACTGAACTTATGGTTGAAATAGTACAGTAGTGCAGTGGAGGCTAAAAGGAAGAGCGCATTCATATTTTCAGGGGAAGGAGGTTGCTGTGAAAACAAGGATGATTTGCATCAGGACATGGCAGTAATCAAGAGCAAGACGTGTTTGGTCACATTGGGGTACCGTCATGCACACCATACATGATGGCACCCTTCTACCTGGCTCTCAACATGCTTGCATGCACGCTAGACATGCTGTAGGCCCATCGTCGAGGTCTCACATTGGCCCCAGGTGCGAAGGACAATGGGAACAGCTCAGACAAGGGCCAAAAATAAAAGTACAAATTTCATAAAAAGTTTTGGGTACAGGGACATGTGCCTCAACAACACAGTTCTAACAGTGATAAAATTATGTATATTGGTGTAGGGATGGGTGAGATATGGATGATTTATTGTGGAGCTGTTTTTTTGGATAGTAGAAGAAATATTGATCTGCGCCCTAAGTTCTGCAATTAGCTGTAATTGACAGTACTAATACAGGAGTGGAAATAATATGCACCTAGCGAGGAAGAATCCAAAGAGAAGAAAGGATAAAGATTCCCATGCTAGGTGAAGCTTTATATAGTAATGTATGCCTAGCCAGTAGCACATGTCTTGAGTGATTGGCAGTACTCCTGGGCCTGGTTGCATAACACATGCCAATGCGACCAGAGGCCAGTGTAGCTAAGCCGACAGGCAGAGCGAAGCTGGTCATTGGCCGAGCAGGAGAAGGTTGGTTGGAAGAACCACATATAAATGCCCAGGGAGTGTATAGAAGAAAATTTATCAGTTTGAACCCATGCCTTCCGTGATTCAGGCCAAATTGAAGCCAACTGTGGTCAGTTCTCAGATTAGAAATTATTCAGCTCTTGGAGTGCTGAGTGTTCAATTTATCATCAACACTCATTAGATGGTATAAAAAAGCATTATCAAGTTTAAGAAGGTAGTGGGAAGTAAGTTGAACAGTGGTGGCTGGACGCGGAGAGATCGGCCCGGCCCCGTGGCTGGGAAGCTCCTTCCCTATTAGGAAGGGGGGCAGTTTGGGGCCGATCTCCCCTTGGCAGTATTATTTTTCATCAATCTGTCCCCCAGATCTTTTTTAAAAGCCCCGAGGAAAAAAGTAGATAACTTCGCAAAACCGGAACTAACCTTCCTGCGAACCAAACATTGGCCAAACATGGCGGCGTGATCAAGGGTCCAGGCTCAATGACATTGTACGCGTAACGTTAAGTGGACCCAGCTGATCGATCGATCTTTGTGGCATTCGGCAAGAAGTGATTGATGCGGAGTTTGTGCGGCATCGCAGCTACATCAACCTCCAGAAAATGTTCAACGAATTCTTGACTTTCAATTATTTGTAAAATGCCCAGAATTCGAGTTCTATGCCCTCCAGAGCCAAATATGTACGTTCTTAGCATCGCTTTGCACATGAGGTGATTCGGAAACAAGTGCATTGATGGATTGATGATCATTGCCTTTTCTGGGGGGGATTTAGTGGCTGCTCGAGAGAACAGACCTCTTGGCAGTCCAAGGCAAATTTTCTTACCTCAAGAGGTGCCCTTGTAATGACATGTCCCGCCGGGGCGGCCACTGAAGTGCATAATCTATCTAGTCTCGTCCTCTTTATCTGTTGGACTCTGGAGCTCCGTGGCATAGATATGCCTTGTCGGGGCGCACAGAGGTGGTTCTCTCTGTTTCTCCGCTGGTCCTCTCGCCTCTCCGCGGACGGGATGTAAACATAAAAGGCTACCCTCGGGGACCAATGACGATCCGTCTCTCTCAGATCTTCGTGTCACTTGCGCAGCTGGAGGTCAAAAAAGAAGGATTCAATCCCACGTTCAACACTATAATTGCGACTCGGTCATTCATTTTCTGCGACAGAAAAAGTTCTTTCCGTCGGGACCCGTGAGGCTTCTTAAGTTGCGCTACAAAAACGCGATGCAAACGCGGTCGGTTCTCCCCAGCTCAAGATGAGATCCTTCGCCATCTTGCTCCTTATCCTGCCCGCTGTGCTTTCAGCTTCCAGCCGTCCTAGTCCGACTACAGAGGTTCAGGATGGCCAGACTGGGACCCTGATGGTTTTACCTCCGCAGGCCACAGAGACCGGTTTGAAACAGATTCCCGGCAAGTTTCGCATTCTTCTTTAAGTTTTCATATCTCAATTAGCGCACCAGACGCTGCTCATCCCTTCATTGCGCCAGGCCCGAACGACCAACGTGGACGTAAGTTTCTGAATGGATCGAAGGGTGTGCTGCACTGCTGACCGTTCTCTTTAATTAGCATGTCGTTCGTGACCGGATAATAATGCAAGAACTCGGTATCTGACGATTATTAGCTGCTATGAATACCCTCGCGAATCACGGATATATTCCGAGAAAGTATGTTCGAAGATCACTGGTTTCTTTGATAACACTGACGATTGCACAGCGGCATCGCCTCCTTTGAAGAAATGACGCTAGCTTTGATGGAGGTTTGTGCCTATGGAGCATCCTTCAATTATTCATAACATGATTTCAAGGCTTTTAATATGGAGTTGTTATTTGGTGCCAATTTGGTTGCCAACAACATGGTGACTGACTGCAGCAGAAATGCGAACCCTGGACTCATGAAGAGGCTAGCTGACCAGAGGAAATCCTTTCATCGACAAACTATCCATCGGCGGAGTATCTCCTCTTGTCCCCCCGCTTCCAGGAAATATCGACGGTCCAGTTACCGGCGGTATAGCGAAGCACGGCCGTTTTGAGGGTAAATAGATCAGGGTTGCAATTAGGTCTTGTTTAATTTTTGCCACAGGTGATGCCTCCATGACTCGGGCTGACGCGTTCATTGGCGATAACCGCGACTTTCAAGACATTTTGTACGACTTGGTATGACCTTTCCTGTTCGACATCCTACTGTTATGATTCTTTCGTGTTCAGGACCTGTTACAGCTCGGAAAATTCGGCGACGACGGTCCTGACGGGGAGAGTACGGTATTCAATGTTCCGACGCTTATTGGAATAAAGAAACAAAACATCATGATGGACCAAGCCGCAAACCCAGAAGTCCGCTCCTTTACTATTCTTGGCTCTCAAAACAAGCTTACGTTGAACTCAGTTTGAATTCGCTGCTAGACGCATGAATGCTGCCTACGCACAGGCTTCTTTTCTGGTCAAGTATGTCCCTTTAGCATCTCACCCAGTTTGCGTTATAACTGCCTCTTATTTACCAGCGTGTTTGCGAACGGTAAAACGTTTCATTCCGAACGTGCTACAAATAACCTTTTCCCAGGCACCACGAAACAAGCATCTCTGTCCGCCATCGGCTCATTTTTCCGCAACCAAACCTTCCCCCAAAACTGGTTCCGCGCAGCAGTTCCGGTGACAGGCGCCATCAATGGTCTAACGGCGACCGAGATCCTGGACGCGATTCCAATAGCTCCCGGGAGAAACAACGCCCAGGGTGTCTATGTGGCAGACCCTGCTCCGCCGCCGCCATTCAACAGCAGCTTCGTGCGTTGGATTTGAAACTCTAAGATTCATGGTTGCCTGAAAATAAGTTTTGTAGGCGTGTTTTGCATACTACGATCAGGCGGCGAACACTGCTGGCGTACTCAGTAACACGACTGGTATATTCAAGCAGAACGTAGACCTACTGGCGGGGCTCATATTCCAAGTTTTATCTGCTGCGAACCCCGGATGTGATCAAGAGATCCTTCCATTTGGTCCTGCCGGAGTGTAATTGAACATCCGCTTGTTCGTAATCCAGCCTCCTTCGCTTTGTTTTATGTTTTATCCATAATTTTGCTGAATGGAGAATGGGCAACTTAATGGACAACTTCATCAAACTGATTCGTCGTCTGAAAGCCATGAAAGCCAGGCCTATGCATTTTTTGCCCAAAAAATTTGATTCAATGCGCGCTCAATGTTAAACGCGAATTATCGTCGCGAACCTTTCCTGCGTCTTTCTACGACATGGTTGCGCATACATCTCAAACTGTATTCTCCTCAATGTTTGGACGAATTGTTCAGCTTGCAGGGAAGAGGGTGCAGGTGTTGCCCTTGAGGAATTAGCTGAAGGGGGACTGGATATTTACATTGGACAATCGTACCGCAAGGAACGCAGTGCATGGCTGTTTATATACCAAAGCGGGTGCGAACTCTTGCTGAATGCTAGGTACTGACGAGACTTCAATAATCTGACGCCCACGCAATAATAGTCCTAATTGATTCTTCCGTCAAGGTCGAGTTTCGCCTCGCTCTTGTGTAGCCTCCAGAACTACGACCAAAATACCCCAGAATAATTCCCTTAAAACTTTCCCCACACCTTCCCCAGCGCCAACTGCCTCGTAACAAGCATCAGAACGATCGCCGCCATAATCATGCTCCCTGCATAATACCCCACGGCCCTATACCCTCCCGCGGTCGTACTAATCGCGCCAGAAATCGGTGGCCCCGCCATTGCCCCAATGGCCGTGAGCGTCATCGCCATCCCAGAGCGCCGTCCTACGTCCGCGATGTCCCCGAGGCGGTAGATGGGCAGCGAGAACGAGGAAATGTACGCCCCGGAAGAAAACCTGTGAAGGAGAGGTCAATATACCGGGGGCGGATAAATTATAAGCAGTTGGGAGCTTACCCATACACGATGGCTATAGCCACGAAGGACCCTTTTGAACGCGCGAGGGGCCAAAGATAAGTCATAATGGCCGCGATGGCGGTCATTGGTGCGACGACGTTTATAGCGCCTGAAAGATTTTAGTTAGAATCTAGTGAATGAAAAACACAGAGGAGAAACCTACCAAATTTATCCGCCGTGAACCCAGCGGCCATGCGTCCAAAGAGAGATGCCCCGTTCGCCATCGAGATCAGATAGAACGAAAAGTCGGGCGGAACGCCCACGTCGGTAGCTCTGACGTCGATATAAATTAGGACTGTGTAAGAAGTTAGCGTCAAATATAAGTGGACATGACGAACAACCGTACCTGTATATAGCCCAAGGAAAGCGACGACTCCGCTGATACAGTATATCGTATAAGCTGGATTTTTGAACGCCGCAAGATTCAAGAGTCCTCCGGGGACATGCTTTGGAGGCAGACGCCGTCTCACCGTCAGATTCGCGCACCCGAGGCTGCACAGGAGGATGAAGCCTATAATACGGAGGGTCCATGGGAATCTAATGCAACAGTAAGTCAAGGTCAAAGAAGAAGACGGTTTACACACCCCACACGAGGAATGAGGTTCCGTGCGATGATCTACGTGTAAGGTTAGTTCGAAGCTCTAAGGAAAGTAAAGGGTCTTATTTACCGGAAACAGAGTACCCCCAATCGATGAACCCATTGAAACGAACCCCGACGCAAATCCCCGTCTCGCCTTGAACCAGTGCCCGATAACTGCGCCCATCGGTGCGAACAGAATCCCCGCGCTTATCTGGGCGAAGTCAGCTTCCCGCTACTTCCCAAGTTGCATGTGTGAACGCACCCCCGTCGCAAACCCTTGGCAGAGCAGAAAATGCCAGTATTGGGTGCATTGTCCGACGAGGGAGGTGGCGGTAACGAGCACGACACTCGCGACGAAAAATGGGATCTTAAAGTGTCCACGGTCGAAAAAGTGTCCGCTAACAAGGCCGGGGATGAAGATCAGAGAATACTAAAGCAAAGGTTAGTATGATCCAAGAGACAGTCAACTAGCAAACCTGAATGGAGCCAATCCATGCACTGCCAAAAAGTCAGACGTGCATCGATATGGCAGGGAGAAAAAACATACATGTTCGACGGAGACGATTCTTGCAGTATATTCTCCGTGTAATACGATTGGAAGACCCCCCACGCATTTACATAGCCAAACCTAGGGAAGATATGTCAAACCTAGAGCGAACTGGGGAAGAAATGGCGTACGGCACGAAGCCCGCATCTGTACACACGCTGAAAAGTTGGCACACGCCGCCTGTAAATAAATTAGTGAGGATTTAGGAGCAAAAGTTGAGATACGGTACTCCAAAAACTACAAGCCAGGCTCTTGCCCCTCCGTCAGGAAATTCTGCGGACCAATCATCTGCTGCGAGGGGAGTCTCGTTTTCGGTCTTCTCAGGCTGAATCTTCTCGGAGTCTTCTGAGGAGTGTGTTTCATACCCTAGCACAGAGGCGACAGTAGAGATTTGTTCGACCATAATGGTGGATGGAAGCAAGCAACAGCGTGCACTCGGTACCGAGAATTGATACCGGACGTCTTCTCTTCAAGTTCAAGGTACCATCAGCTTTATGCCGCCTCGCAAAAAGCAAAAGACAGGCTCGACTTCAAAATCTACGGATTCACAAGAGAACTTCCCCGACGCGGATATCCTCACTCGCGCTCTGAAGCAGTATGCACACGCCATCTCCCTGCGGTCCAAAGAACACACAAAGACGCCCGACGGGCTTATTGCGCTCGATGCATGGCTTAACGCCGATCTACTGGCCAAAATCGAATCCTCGCAGCCCGTTAACAAGGCCGATATCACTTGTCAGGATCCGCTTCCGCGTTTATTCTGGGGTTATTAACCACACGCTGCCGCAGCGCTCATGAAATGGAAGCTCTCGCGCGGCAAATCGCGCCCCACCCTCCTCACGTTGATCGCATCGAACGCAGAACCACTCGTCCTGCGGTCAACGACTGATGCGCTGAAAACGGTACGGGACGCGAAAGACGATCTCGATCGCGCGCTGCTGGCGCTCCCGGACGCGTGTAAAATGAAGGGCGTCGGAGCGGCTACCGCGTCTGGTGCTTGAGTATCTTATGTGTCGCGTGATACAATTTACTAACCCAATTGTGTAGCCCTCCTCACCCTCCAAACACCCCACCTCCTTCCCTTCATGAGCGACGAGGCCGCGTCCTTCTTCGCCCCGACGCTCGGCCAGATCAAGTACACAGATGCCTTCTATAAGAAGTTTGCTGCAGCGATGGTCGCTGAGGTCAGGCGGCTAAATGCGAGCCCGGACTCGGACTCGGGCGGCGCCCAACGCTGGGACAGTATGAAACTGGAGCGCGCTCTCTTCACTGTCAGCATCCTGAAGAAGCACGGACAAGAACATATACTGGACTCCGACGCCGACGTGCCTTCTGCGTTGACTCCTGACTCGTTGAAGCGGCGGAGAGTGTCCTGAGACCATGCGCATCATTATACATGCTTTGCATTCCGTTCTTTTCAACTCGAAGTTTGGCAGGTTAAAAGTACTTCTGTCGTTATAAATTGCTCTGAATAGCACATTCCTCTGACCTCTGATCATGGGTAAACTACTCCACACTGAACGAAGAGGAAACCAAGAGGCGGTTGACCAGATGCATCTATCCTCTCCGAACTTTTGTGGGCTATTCCTTAGCCATGGGGCTGAACTACAAGAGGAAAGCCGACCAGATTCGATTTCTATTCACTCGCGTGGGTGGACCGAGACCGGAAGTTCAGGGAATAAAGTTGAATGTTGCGCCGAAGGCCGAGGTAGATACGGCGCATTTACCGTGTCCACTTCCAACTCCTCAGTCTCCAACAATTCCGGCGAACCCTCACAAAGTTCGCGATGGTGATTATCTCAAGGTACGAAATCGTATTTTGTTCAAAAGACTAGGTTCTGACCGTGAGGCACGGTTAATGACTGCCGCTACGCGGACAAGGTGGAACCACTGAACCAAGATGCAACACATAGCATGTTCAGCACCAACCGCAATTGTTCGTTCAGAATCATTGCCCTTCGTGTCGGTCATCCCGGATGAACATCATGGTGAAATACGTGTAATTCGAACCCACTGCGGCGAGGTAACGGCATGGTGAGCATGCATGTATTCGGTTTCAAGATATGTCGGCAAGTATGTAGCTGAAAGTGAATCACAGTGGATAAGCCGAAGAAGACTGTGGCTTTGACATGATGTACATACCAGCAATGTGGAAATACGGATGCACAGGATTAATATTACAAGTCATTCTTCAACTCGCTCCAGGGAGGCAGGTCAAAAAATCGGGTAACTCGTCCCATGTCCTCTTCCTTCCGGCAGCGACCAATGATTCGATGCTCTGTTTGCATTCAGCACATAACTTATCCATTGTCCTTCCCCGAAGAGCAATTCAAATTGAACCATGTCAAGAATTCGGACGAGTAGCTGTGGAAAATGGAGATACCAATAATCGAATATAAATCATGAGATGGAGACAGTAACTACTAACAGATTTGGGTTCTGTGGTCCAGTATGTGCCGCCAACATGGTCCGTGAGGAGCGAACGTACATCAATCATACCGCGTTCTCTGTGGGCGCCACAGCAGGTACTTTGTTCCACCACCAGTCTGAGGAACCGGATGGCCAACGGAATTGATTCTAAATCGGAGTGATCAGCAGAGGAAAGTCGAAGATTTGGGATCTATGGTTCACATACCAGCATGGGTGTAACGAGCTTACGGGTCGTTCTTCAACTCGCTCCAAGCCGGGAGGCCAAAACAACGGGGTAATTCGTCCCATCCTCTTTTCCGCCCCACATCGTTTATTAATGCGATGCTCCGTTTGCATTCAGCACAGAACTTATCGTTTTTCTTATCAGTCGGCACAAACTGGGCCAATGGCTTCCGAGTCATATTAGGAGAATCGAAGTAAGATCGAAGCCGGGAATCCCGTTTTTTTTGCACACTCTGCAGGCCTGAGGCAATCATTGGGCGGGACCCAGAAGCCATACCATCCACGTGTATACGCTTTTTGTGTTTGAAGATGAGCAAGTTTTTCTCGGCCCACGAGGCAGCGGCGCAGGTCAACTGGTGTCAGAGAGACCGAAGTGCCATCGTTTGTCTGGAGGCTATCAAGTAATGCTTCCTAGGACGACAGTCAACACATCCCTCAGTCGCCGAACTTGAAAATTCACCGAGGAATTTTGATAAGCCGCACGATAATAAGCGCAAGGGAGGACAGATAATATGCTGTTCTCTCGCGCCAAAGATATTACGTCAAACCTAATGCTCGACTCAGGCAAGATAAGTGTCGCTTTGTAGTACCCATTGACTATCCGACCATCAAACTCTTCGAGAGTCGTCGGAAATTCGAACGTGAGCCGTGCGATCGCCGAGTCCAACAGATCTTGAAGTCATACTTGCGTCCAGTACGAACAAACGCCCCAATGGCTGCCATCGGAAGCGCTGTCTGGGTCAAAAACGTCCTAAGTAGTTCATCGGATTATCACGCGTGCCCGGGCCACCTAGGAAAAAAGCGCACTGACGGAGTGTAAAGCGCCTTCAGTACGAGTTCAACATCCACAGCGTCATCTGGAAGTTCGACAAGGGAACAACCTTCAACACTAGGCTGGTCCGGCGGTTGGGGCAGGCCCCGCATATCTTGAAAGAAGGGCGAATGTTGCGCCAGGATAGCCCAGTGGACGCGAAATTGTGTATTCACAGCCTGCAACACGACGCTCCCGTCGTCGTACCAGATATTCGAACGCGTTACAGGTTTGTCTTCCACGCGTTGGCGCTTATCAACTTACTGGTCATGGTGAAGACGATCGATCCGGCCGACTCCGAGCGGAGTTCGAAAGAAGGTTAATGTCTCGAACTAAAAAGCTCCGCCCAGTGCGCTTGCCTGGGATCTTGAGACTGTGTACATTACAAGAAGTTCGCGATAGAGTGGCCGAGGTCAGGCAGCTGGATGCCAGCTCACAGTCAAACTGTGGGTATGAAACTTCGAGTTCAACTTGAAGTTGGACGCGCGCTCTCACTGCTCAGGCTTTGCTACTTGTTGAAATTATGAAGCAGTCGCACTGCACGCAAGAAAATGAACTGGAATCCGACGCTGATGACACCTGCGTCAAATTCTGGCTTAATTCTGGCCTGTCGAACTGAGAAACTCTTGCCCCTGAGTTCAATATTATTGTTGCGCTTTGCATCCGTTCATACAATTTCTGGTTATGGTTAGTTACCTCAAAAAAAAAAAGGATAGTGTGCGCCGAAGGCTAGCCCCAAGAGGTTCGAGGATCTCTCCGCAGTGGTCTCAGCCGTGTCTAGTTTCCTTCCATTATTGTATCATGGATAGTACCGGACCTTTCGTCGGAGGCTAAATGGACTTCAAGTTCCCATCTTCATCCAGACCTGTTGGCGCCGTTGGTTGGTGTAATGTAATAATAAAAGTAAACATACCAAGAGTTCTGTGTAGATCAAAATCCCTCCTGCCCGACTCATCGAATACAAATTAAGAGACTCCGGCAAATCCAAGTACTCAGCGACCGCGCCAGCGAATGATTCGGGGTCCAAATGCATAGTCCAGCTGACGAAAGACTCGGGCAGTAATCCCACAAGGTCTCAGTCGATTAGGCACATTTTTCCGTTCGAGTCGAGGAGAAAATTGCCCTCGTGCATGTCCGACTGGGTGAAGAGTACCCTATCGTGACGGAAACTGATCTCTGCCGGCCTGCCTGCTTTCGGGATCCGTGCGAGAGCCTAGTTTGAATTAATGTTGGCGATCGGCAACTGAGTGGGGGAAGTCAAAAAGAGACATACACGGTTCATGTACCGTTCCGAAGCTTTTTTACTCGAGAGGAAGGGGGATGCACAGCTCTTGAACAGTCTAAGGCGCGCAATTCCGCCCTCAATAAACCTGTCTCTACACCGCTAGGAGCGGGAAGATGGGAGCCATTGTAATGCCTCGACAATCTGTTGAGGCGCGTCCCGGACTGGTGTGGGCCCAATATCGATCCTCGGAGGGAGGTGTTAATAACGGGTGGGTGTACGTTGTTGTTGTAAAATGGATGGACAAGGGACAGAAACAGAAAACATCAAGCCTCCGCGCTAGACGTAGCGTGCGCCGTTATCATTGTTTCAGTGGTATCCCGCCCGCAGGGACCGTCTTCCATGGTAACCTATTGTAGTCCGCCGCTACACAAACACTCATTAGCATTCCGTCTTATCTCGTCGAGGATCGCGGATAGGACTCACTCTTCGTAAACACATCATTCCCCCACCAATTCACCGCAATCTTCCCATGCTTCGGGAACTGCAGCGTGAAAAAGATCACCATCAGCGAAATAACCGTCCCGCTGTCCAGCGCTGCGCTAGTCACGTAGTTGAACTTGCTCCACCACACAAAGTGCTTTTTGCGGATGAAGTACTGGAACAGCGCGCCCACGGCGAACCACGAAGAGTAGTTGATCCCCGTCGCGGGCGGGATGGCAGAGACGCCGTTGAGGATGACGGGCGTACTGATGTACTTGATCCAGCTGTTTGGGTACCGCCGCTGCCAGAACCAGAAGGGGAGGGGCAGGATGGCACCGATGATGAGCGCGTAGATGTGCGGGTGGTAGATCGACTGCGGCCCGAATTGGCGAGAGGGTCCGATGAGACCCCTAAAAGCGCGCCGTGTGTCAGTAACTGCTCTACCATAAAAAGAAGAGGGAAGCGCGCGCACCAGACAATCGACGCGGTGAAGAACACCCGGTTGTTCGGACACGTGAGCTGGTCCTGCTGCGTCGGGGAGCAAATATCCTCGACGTTTGCAAAGATCCACGTCTTGACGCCGACTTGGAGGAACGCCGCCATGAGCGTGCCGACGAGCTGCACGAGGAACGACGCGCGCGGGGGCACCTTGGTGTAGTGCCCTAGCTTCAGATCCTGGATGAAGGACGTCGCCTCCGTCAGCGTCTGCACCGAGTACGACTTGAACATCTGAGGGACGATTTTAGCGGTATTTTTAAAAAAAAAAAGGATGCCTACCATGTTAGCGAGCGGGTTGCCCGGAAGCAGCGACCCCGAGATGATCTGTGCCTGGAGATTGAGAGTGATCTGGTGGCGGTCGGTCAGTATCGTCGCACGACTGAAATAACAAACATACCTCCTGTCCCGTCATCGCATAGATGAACCCCGCCGGCAGTATATATATGAGCGGCATCAGAACAGAGAGGAGGAGCGCCCAGACAGGGACATCCGTGTGCCAGATTTCCATCGCCACAATCGCGAGGCTGAAAAACACACAAAAGCTGAGCAAGTACCACCAATCCGGCACCTCCGGGTAGTTGCGCATCAGTTTGGCGTGGATATCGTCGCTCTCGATGCGCATCTTCTTCACGCCGTTGAGCAGGCTCCGCCCGTGGTACAGCACCGTGTGCACGAGCACACACGTAGTTAGCGCAAACGCCAGCAGGTACGTCATGGCGTACGTCGCGGGCAGGTAGAGGGGCGAGTACAGCCCGTACGCGGTGGCGTTGAACGTGTCCTGCTGGGTGAGCACGTACGTGATGTTGTACTCGTTCCCGAAGCGGTCGTACGGGATGTTGGCGCTGATGGGGAAGTACGCGAGGTCCCACGAGTTGGAGTAGTACAGCGCGGGGGTGAGGACCCAGAAGAACAGGGCGAAGCCGATGAAGACGTGTACCTCGGCCCACCAGGGGACCATGAGCGGGGACCCGATCCAGGAGATCTGATTCCAGTCGAAGGTGAGGACGCTCATGCCCAGCCCGCCAGAGACGCCGAAGAGCTGGTTAACGGGGACGTTGTTGGGTGCGGCCCAGCAGACGAAGGAGAAGACAGAGAGAGCCTCGAAGAGGAAGCCTGGACCAAAAAATTCAGTTTTTTGTGAGGCTATAATCAGAGAAAGGGGACGAACCTGGGAGGAAGAACCAGAAGAAGGAACCGGTGGCAACGAGCAGGAAGTAGCGGTAGCGGCTCATGCCGCCGTCCGACTCGTCGTCTTCGGCATGGAGTGTATTGAGCAGGGTGCATGCTACGAGATTCTGCGGCCAGACCATGCTTGCAGGCCAGACGAGGAAGCGGCGGCACATGCCCGCGAGACCAAAGCCGGTGAGCTGGGTAGCGAGGACGAGGACGAGCGAGAACCAATACCCGACCTTGACATAGTGTCAGGCAGGATTCTGAAACACAGGGGCGGCATACCTTCATGCCATAGAAAAACTCGGACACGACGATGACATTGAGGGCGTAGGGGGTGCCGACGGCGACGTTTGCCATGATGAAGACGAGGACATGCTCCTTGATGTTCCAGGGCCCGGGGTTGAGAGAAACCTCAAAAGAGCGAAAGCGGAAGGTGATGATGGGGACGACGAAGGCGAGGAATTTGCCAAAGGGGTAGGCGATGAGGAGGAGTGCCAGAGGGACGACGGCGGGTGCGGGTTGACGGAAGTTGAAGAAGACGTTCAAAGAACTTGAGATTGTACAGAGGAAAAGGCCGACAAACCACATGCGGAGTGTAAGAGCCGGCATGTCGGGGTCGTCGATATTGGACACGGACGCACGGACCTCAGGGAAGGGCGAGTCCTCCTCCTCTATTGCGTCAAAGTCGAACTCCATTCTGCAGCCAGTCAAGCATATGCGATGGTATTTTTGAGATGCACCCACTTGACAGACCCCTCCTCCGAGGCCGTGCCCGCAAATGAGTCTGGGCGGACGACATTGCTCTTCTCTGCGCTGGGCAGAGACACCCTTACCGGTGTGGTTGGGTCGTATACCGGTGCAGGGCGCTCTAGCGGGGGATACTCATGCTGGGGGACTGCCGAGTCTGCGGTATTGGGGGGGAGAAAGGCAAAGACGTCCTCTACGCTGCTCTCGTCGTCGTCGTCGTCCTGTTCTGTGCTGAATGTGTAGCGCGCAGGCCGGTCGTCGTCTGCGGAATAGGGCGTCGCAGTCAACCGAGACTCCATCGTGAAAGGTGGTGAGCGGAAAGATACCCAAACTGGGCCTGTCACGCGTGATAGTCACGATATCTCTCTAGCAAGGAACCGTCAAAAATACACGGTAGGTAGGTAGGTAGGTAGGTAGGATTACACGGCCGGTCCAGCTCATGAACGCCGGAATATTCATTCAACTCCGCCGATACTTGCAGTGCCTGAACGAAAATACCTTATAGACAAACGATGATGTTCTTTATGCTTGACTTCTGATATACCGGACTGGCTTTAAGTATCACAGCTACTTGACGCTGAATGGCAAGTGCAGCCGTTTCTAAATTCTATTGGCCTAATTTCAGCTGTACCACGGACTCCTCTCGTGCCAAGTACAGAAACATGATGGCACGTCTGTAAAACCACTACTCCGATCCGCCTGCAACGGCTGGGCGCCAACCTCGGCCAACGCTGTATACAGCTGGTGCCTTAATAGCTCAGGATCGGACAGACTGTCGAATAATCCCTCTGGCAAGTACCCCCGACCACGTTTATTCCGCCCGTCAGGTCTTTCACAACTTGGAACTCCGAAGAATTCACCGGCCCTCAATCCTAACCAAAAACCCATCACCAAGTTGTCCAACTACATGGTGCGGAGAACAAAGCCACAAGGTACCCAGCGGACCCACAAGGGGATCTATTGAAGCGTCTCCAGATTCTATTGTAGTCTCCGTGGGGTCGGTGATCGTCAACCATAATGCCGAACTGACCTGCTTCCGTTGAACGCCGAAACCCTCTTTCCGTGGGATTGGAGGATGGCGCGAACAAGAGTCGTTGCCGGCTTTAACGATCCTCCTTCACTCGAGTGCTTCTTCTCCATTCCCAACAAAAGTAGCAAATCCCCTGCGAGCGGACTACCCCTCTCCTTTCCACCCACGCTAAATAAGTTGAGACTGACTTGCTTTAATATTACCTGTTACTTGCACCGACAGCAACAAATTTGACACTCCAGCCTCCATCCGGAGGTAACGGCCGCCGTCCTACTCGAACCTTAGCTTAGCTTAGCGATCTACGTACATACCTCTTCCGAATCCATTATCCAGGGACATGAATATATATACGACCTCCGCGGCTGAGCGCTGCCGTACGACGCGGGAAGCTCCAAGGATACTTAGGTATAATACATTTACTGCGGGGCTTGAAGTTTCAAAGGGTCTGCTATCTCCGTGATCGGTCAAAAACAATTGAATAGAACTCAATCCCCCCTCACACCGGGGGCAAGCGACGACACACTTGGAAGTCGAGTGCATTACACGCACTCAGCCTGTAGTGTGTCAGTCAATGCAACAAAGGTTTGAAAGACCTTTGTCACATCTTTGTTTTTTTTTTTGACTCACCCCCAAAAACAAAGATGTGACAAAGGTCTTTCAAACCTTTGTTGCATTGACTGACGCACTACAGGCTGAGTGCGTGTAATGCAACTTCCAAGTGTGTCGTCGCTTGCCCCTGGTGTGAGGGGGGATTGAGTTCTATTCAATTGTTTTTGACCGATCACGGAGATAGCAGACCCTTTGAAACTTCAAGCCCTGCAGTAAATGTACAAAGAAAAAACAAAGATGCCACAAAGGTCTTTCAAACCTTTGTCACATCGACTGATGCACTACGGGCTGAGTGCATGTAATGCACTCAGAAACTGAGTGTATCATTTTTTGCCCCCAGTGTCAGCCTTCAGGTCTTGCCATCCTTATCCTATTCTATCCTCCAGCCCCCAAGGAACCTTTGAAAATTGATTTCACCTTCGTAACACATCGGGTCAGAAGATCGAGCCGCGCTGCTTCATCTAATATATATGGCAACATGCTATTTGGCAGGAGTGATTGGCGGTGAACTTGACCCTTTGGGAGGACCCCAGATACAAGTTGTTTGAGGTACTCAGGAGGTGTGGTTGCCAGCCAAAGGCTGACTGATAATAATATTTTTTGACGGATTCCCTTCATTTCTGCCTGTCATTTACACCCTTTTCGATGTTAGCAAGCTCAGAAACGCATATATACAGGTTGGAAAGTGGTTGCATTTTCTGTTCTCACTGTGAGCTTCGTCAGAGGAGGTCTTGAGTTGTCTAATACAGTGATGCAGCAGAAAATGAAAAATCACTGTCCACACATGTTGAAGTAGTGGCTTGGCTGGCTATATGGCAGTGGCCGAGACACTCTCGCATCCATTGACGTTGTTGGTCCTTCTATATATTTTCTTTCATCTTGTTTTGCTATGAGCATTACTATTGAACAGTCCTACATACCTATATAAGACTCGTAGCTATCATAGCTTAGTTGTTGGTGCCCGGGTGTCCAACACTTTCTATGAGATCTTTTTTCACAATTTATTCCTACATGCATAGTGAACTCAGCACTTTCCTAGCACTTTCAGGCCCAAATTCAATTGTTTGAGGCTACTTTCTATTGCCCAGATCTAACTTTTCAGCAAGGCTGAAATTTGTACTTACATGTTTGATGTTTCAAAAAGGTAATTGGTGGTTTGTGGTCTCAATTTTCAACTTGAAGAGGGATTTCTCAGATGTGTGCTGATAAGGCCACTATTGGGTCCCGAAACACCTGGGGAAATAAACCTCTGATGTTTGACCCCTGGGAAACAACCGAGAGGTGCATCTGATGCTAAATCCCAGTAAAATGCAATTAAATATTCTTTCACCTTCGGAATGCATCAAAGAGGATAACAGGATGTAGGGCTGCTCCTAAAATTCCTGGGGGATTCATGTCACAAATTGCTCAGGTTCCACTTTTTTGCGCGACGTGTCTGAGTCATAGGCCGACATTACGTGCCCTTCAAACTCCAACTTTACTTCCAAGTTTGAAGTTTGAAGTACAATGTTATGCATGCAGAATGTGATACATTTGGCAAAAAATATTCACAGTTGGGTGTTCACACTGTGCCCCCAAAGTGCGATTTTTTTGCAATAAATAATGACACACCTCTCTGTAAGGGCAACCTTAGCTCGGCATGGGAACTAGCGGGAGAATCTGAAGTGAACTCAATTGACAGTACTAAATACAGAGTCTAGGAATACGCACCTAGCGGGAGAATCCGAAGAGAAGAAAGGATGAGGATTCCCATGCTAGGCAAGGTTTATATAACAAATAGGTACTAGCCAGTAGCACGTGTCCGAAGTGATCGGCATTGGTCCTGAGCTTGGTCGCATAGTGTCAGCAACGGCCTCTGGGTTGGCTAAACGACGAGCAACCTGGCGAGAACCCCAACCAGGAGAAACCTGACAGCTGCTAATAACTGGTGCAGTCCCTGAGCAGCAAGACCAACTGAACGGACTCCTCATTAGGAGGCCGTATATTGTGGGTCGGGATGCAAGGCGGAACCCGGAACAAGTCGAACAGGGTATGATATCCACTCAAGTATAATACCCGGGGTGTGGACGCAACCCACAATAGAATGGAGGGGAAGTGGGACAGGGTGGAGACAATCCCTAAGTCAAGCCAAAGCAGAAGCCTGAGATTAGACGAGGTAGAATCTACTGTACAAGGAGATTCTACCGTGCTTATATACATTATGAATAAATTAATGTGATCGTGATCAGTTCCTGTATAGCAACATTAAGGAGCATTAATGCGTGATGCTCCTAGCTCCTGTGTGTTATCACCATAGTGTCTGAGGGTTAGGAGGACCGATGGTGCAGGATTCCTAACCCTTAACGTCTTCCAATATCTTGGTCCCAATGAAGCCCGTGATTGGGCTCCTGTATGTAGTGTCAGAGGGTTAGGGGAACCAACTGTGCGGGTTCCCTAACCCTTAACGTCTTCTCGTGTCCAAGTCCTTTGAAACCCGTGATCGGGTTTCAACCATGAGAAGGTCCTGTGGTTGCGTCATGAGAGTCCCATAACACAGACACGTCATGCGAAAAAGTGAAACCCAGGCGATTCATGACACATAGCATGTTCCAGTGTGAGCGGCCGGACGAAGGGGAACGAGGGGGAACAGAGCCCGGAGGGATGGGGGGCGATGTTCTGGGTGGAGGCATAGCCTGGGGTTCCGGATGGAAGGCCAGACGGACGGGCGAGTCCGGATGAGGGAGGGACTCTGGACGAAGGATCGGACATGGAAGCGGGGCAGTCTGATGGGCCAGAGCTGGATGGACAGATGGACAGGAGGTTCCCCTGACACTTTCCTTTATTTATTCTCACTCAGAACTATGATAGTATACTTCATTCTATCAAGTATTCAATATAGTCATTCACTCTGAAGTGCCTGTGTATACTTCATTCTATTAATGTGGAGCCTAAGTACCTGTGCAGCCCAAGTCACAGGTCGGCAACTGGCATATTTCTGCAGCATGTGTCAGGGGAACCCTCGCTTTCCGCTGTTTCGCCACTCAGCTAACCACTGGCTTTACCAGCTTAACTCTGCCAGGCTCTGTGTCATGAATCGCCCGGGTTCCAACTTTTTGCACAATGTGTCTGTACATGTACAGATGCATCTGCATCCTCTCATGATGCGACCATGGGACCTTCTCACGGTTGAAACCCAATTGCGGGTTTCAAAGGACTGGGATATGGGAAGACGTCAAGGGTTAGGAAACTCGCACAGTCAGTCCTCCTAAACCCTCAGACACAAATACACAGGAGCCTGGTCACGGGCTTCAGGGACTAAGATACGGGAAGATGTTAAGGGTTAGGAAACCCACACAGTTGGTCCTCCTAACCCTCAGACGCTATGGTGATAACACACAGGAGTCTAGGAGCATCAAGCATTTTAATGCTCCTTAACGTTGTGATGCAGGAACTGATTGTGATCGTATTAATTTATTCATAATGCATATAAGCACGGTAGAATCTCCTTGTACAGTAGATTCTACCTCGTCTAATCTCAGGCTTCTGCTTTGGCTTGACTTAGGGATTGTCTCCACCCTGTCCTGCTTCCTCTCCATTCTATTGCAGGTTGCATCCACACCCTGGGTATTATACCTGAGTGGATATCATACCCTGTTCAACTCATTCCAGGTTCCACCTCACACCCCAGCCCACAATATACGGCCTCCTAACGAAGAGTTCATTCAGTTGGTCTTGTTGCTCGGGGAACGCACCAGTTACTAGTGGCTGTCGGGTTTCTCCTGGTTGGGGTTCTCGCCAGGTTGCTTGTTGTTTAGCCGACCCAGAGGCCATTGCTGACAAGGACTATGATCAGTTCCCCATCTCACCAGGTTCCTGATCGCCCCCCTCTATCACTGTGAGAAGTAATCATCATGAATTTCAACATGCCTTTCACGACCCGAGATGTTGAAATTCAGATGATTGACTCGGAAGTTCCTGGCGGTATATCATGTATTCATGATGTTCCATCATGAATGAGGATGTTCGACTTCATAACATTTTTAGGAACATTTCATAACGGATTTTTCATGACAGTTCACCTTGAATACAACATGTTTTGTTATGGTCTGCCAGCCTAACGAGGGCATGCAATGAATCATCACAAAACATCAGGAATTTCGAAGGAAACATTGTGAATTTCAGTAGTAGAGGTACAAAATACAATTAATCCGCAGCTATGGGCAGTTCTTCGTCATCGTCCTCGTCATCCGAATTATCGGTGCTCTTTGATGGGTTCCCTTCGTCGTCCGGGTCCTCTGAATTGCTGTCGTCATTGTCCGTCGACGGAGGAGTAACTTGGATTCCTAAATTCATAAATGTGCCTGAATGGAAATCCAAGCAACAATCAAACATACCTTGTGAGGACTCCCTTGGTCCATCGTTGTCGACGTTCACTAATCACTCACGTTAAACAGGAATAAAATATAAAGAAGTATGCACTTTGATTGTCATCGTCTGAATCAGGGGAAGTAATGATGCGAGAGCGTCGAAGTCCTGTATGATGATCAGTTGAGATTGTAAATATAAATGCGACTTACGATTACGTTGAGCTTCGACTTCACGTTGTCCCACCTTTGTAACATGCTGGCGGCGACGTGAGACGCCGCTGTTGGGGTTTTTCATGCCTGACTGATAGCCGTGGACACTGTTGATGTATCGTTGGAGCATCGCTGAGGTGGCCCAAGACTGTGGGAACCGTTTGCTGGTCAGGTACGGAAAGTGTTTCTCGGACTGTTAAGCCTGGTTAGAGGAATTAGATCTGCAGGGCTTGGGACGTACCACACATAATAATTTGGCAACTGTACTTGGCTCTTGTTTTGACCATGGCTCGTCAAAGTCAATTTTCCCTTCGACAGTGAGCACGTGAATGCCAGCCTATGCGGAATGAAATCTACAATATAAGGGAAGGATTGGAGCTCACCTGGAGCTTGGTAAACTCGCGCTGGTCATCGGTGAGCCCCATGGCCTCTTGAATATTAAACTTGCCCTTCAGTTTTGGAATGGAGATGATCTCCGAGTTGTCGTCATTTGGAACCATCTGATGGCGAACTGCACGAGCAAGTTTCTTGTTTTTGTGGCTGAGAAGGTTGTTCTGGACCTCATACGACTTTAGGCGAGCTGAGGTTTACGTGCTATGAGTGTAAAATTGTGTAAAAGAGTATATGATCACACACCTTTCAGAGAAGCAATCTGCTCCTCTGGGGAAGTCTCCATAGCTTGGGATAAATTGGTGGCATCCTGAAGTGTGGCCGCCTGCGCATTGTTCTCGTTACGCTTCGACTTCTTTGCAGCAGCTCGCTGAGCTTTCTCCTTGTTTTGGCGCTTTTTGGCAGCATCATCTGCCCTATTCTCATTGGTTCTCTGTTGTCCCTGTGACTGCTTGCGCATCTGCGAAGGCTTTCTCGGGGTGACAGGCATCGCGGGAGAAGGCAGAAGGTGATGGTGAGAGAGAACCAGAAGAGAGCATGGAGCGCATTGGCTTGGAGCAAAGTGGAGTGATGACTTCATACCCACGTGATTGAACCCCAGTTCAACTTCGGCGCGACATCGCACCGAAGTTTTGCAAAGTCTTGCTACACGCTACACTGGACTATGCACCCAAATCGAATCGCTTTAAATATTGTACTCATCCTCCTTAAATCCTAGTGGTTTCCCACCCAAATCTGTTCAACTTGCAAGTCCATGCCCTGAGCAATTGTGCCCTTTCTCTGTGGTTGCGGATGTGGAGAACAGATTAAGACCAAGGCTACAGAACGACGTCACTTGGCCGCTGCAGGTGCTGGGCTATATATTCAGTACTCACAGATTGGACTCCTGGACCCTCAGAATGTCTCGGACAATATTCCGATGGAAATGGACTTTGACAGTGCTGGGGGCGATATGGAGCCAGATCAATATGATGATATGGATCTCGATGAACTTCCAGGAATCGCCGAGCTCTCTGACTCAGATTCAGAGTCCGAGGATGGATTTTTCGCAGTGGATGATGCAATAGATGAAGGATGGGAGTCAGATGAGAGTTCTGGGGATTGGGACGAAGGAGAAGAGCCATGGCAGCAGGGATTGGATCAAGGGATCGTTTGGGAGGTATCTTCGAGGCTGATGCTGCTGAGGCTGGTGTGTGGTCTGCAAACTTTATTTGTCAATGTTTAATGGTACTCTTATACAGCGCAAAATCTCGGGGAGGCAGACTTGAATGATATTTGTGCCTTCAACTTCAAGGCTGATACCCAGATTACCGATACAGCCTACGAAAAGCTGTCCATGGCCTTCCCCCAACTTGCAGACCTTTCTTCACTCTATGTCCTCCAGAAGCGGATGCATTTCTTTCCGGTGTGAAAGCAGTCAAATATGACTGCTGTATCAATTCTTGCATGTGTTACACTGGCCAGTTCAGCACACTTCAGCGTTGCCTCTTCTGTCATGAGGCCAGATTGGATAGCAAAAATAAACCTCGACGTTAATTTCAGTACATCCCAATCATACCTCGGCTTGTTGCGCTTTACACCAACAAGGA
Organism: Mycena galopus ATCC 62051; assembly: GCA_014925785.1. Taxonomy (NCBI): domain Eukaryota; kingdom Fungi; phylum Basidiomycota; class Agaricomycetes; order Agaricales; family Mycenaceae; genus Mycena; species Mycena galopus. The sequence goes on along the minus strand of WIQG01000228.1, from coordinate 57,109 downwards.
GCATTCGGAAGTGCTTCAGACATATTGGGCCGACTTTATATCTGAGCCCAACAAAGTCAAGGATGTTTTCGACAGTACACACTACAAAAAACTCCAGACATTTGTTACCCTGCACGGGAATAAACTGGCGCATAAATTCTTTTCAGACATACGTGATATCGCACTGGGAATTTCTTTTGATGGCTTCGCGCCGTTTAAACGGTGGAAATACAGCTCCTGGCCGATCATTATCTTCCTCTACAATCTCCCACCCGAAATCCGATTTCACCTCCAGAATATCTTTTGTATCGGTCAGATCCCGGACTCACCAAAAGATGCTGACTCGTTCATCTACCCATTTGTGGAGGAGATGTGGAAAGCTGCCAAGGGGATTCGCGCATACAATGCGCTCTCCAACCAGATCTTCAGCTTGCATTTATATGTTATTCTCGGCTTCGGAGACATCCCAGCTGTCGCAAAATTGCTGAAGATGAAAGGCCATAACAGCCAATGCCCTTGTCACATGTGTGCCATCAAGGGGATCAAAGCTCCAAGTATGTCTTGTCTTGTTCTCACTTTTAAGCCTATTTTTTTGAAATGATATCTACCCAGATAACCGCCTTTATGTTCCATTACATCATCCAACCGGTACCCAATACGACCCACTGAATCTCCCACTACGAGAACACAACACACTAATGGCCCAGGCACGCTTGGTTGAAAATGCGACAAATGATGCCGAGGAGAAACAATGTTCTCAGGAATATGGAATCAAAGGTGTTCCCCTACTTTCTACTCTATCCTCACTTTCAATTCCTCATTCATTTCCCTACGACTTCATGCACCTTGTCTGGGAGAACATTATCAAAACTCTTATATTGCTCTGGGCTGGTGAACATAAAGGAATGGACGAAGGCTTGGGGAGCTATCATTTAGAGCCCACTGTGTTTGAGGCAATTGGTGCAGCTGGAAAAATGTCTGGTGATAGCATTCCGTCATGGTTTGGGCCCCGGATTCCCGACATTGTGAACGAGCACTATTATTTTATTGCTGACACATGGTCCACTTGGACAATGTCTCTCGGGTCCATTCTCCTTCGACAGCGATTTAAAAGTGCAGTCTACTACACCCACTTTGTTTCACTCGTGGGTCTGCTTCATCTGTGCCTCCAGTTCGAGATTTCCATGGAGGATATCGACAAGATTGAAACGGGGATGGCAGCCTGGGTTCAAGAATTTGAGAAGTACGTTCTTGTCATTTTATCATTCATTAAAATAATGCATTTGAAGGCTATACTATCAATATAAACTTGACTGCCTGCCAGTATGTACCCTGCCAATTCACGGACTCCTCTACATTGCTCCAAGTATTTGGATTGTTGGTCCAAGTTGGTGCTACTGGGCATATCCAATGGAATGATTCTGTGGATCTCTGCTTCCTGCTATCAAAAGCAGGCGCCATCCATGGGTGAGTATTGATCGCAGGATTCTAGAGTTAGCGCAGCTCTTCCAATTGAAAGCTGTCTATTCGCTGGCAACCACACTTGATCTACGGTGGCGTCGGAAGGTGGAGAACTCCGGGATGTCATTGGCTGGATGTGAGTAGCTCTATTTGCATAGTATCCCACCTATTAAATGAATTATGCAGATCCAAGATGTGTACTTGTCAATCCCCGTGAACTTTGTCCGCTCTCAGATCTGCTACGCAAACAAATCTCAACACATCTTGCATCCATATACAATTCCACCAGCGATCAACTCCTGTCACTGATCCCCACCCCAGTTGAACATTGGGGAAAGATTCAGTGGCTTGAGGGTGGAGACATGATGCATGCAAGCGAAATAGGCAAGCATGGGACCCGCGACATGACATATGTGAAGGTACCTTTTTTTGCTTTGAAATTAGACTCGTCACCAGTCTGCCTGCGATCAGCAACACATGTGGCGAGCACGTTGCCGCAGGCAGACTGGTACTTCTCGGGCTGTGCCAAAGGGCTGAGCACGGAGTTTGAATTTTTTGGTGGGAGCTGAGTGCCGGCATCACTGTGGCGATGCATTCCATCAATTCTCAGTCAAATTGAACCATTCAGTATACACTCACCTCGCAGTTGTAAAAAAATTTGAAGAGACAGAATTGGAGAAAGGCTTAATATAAATGACACTCCCCTTTGACATTTATAAAAATAACTTGTTTTGAGCTCGAAATGAGGAAATCGGAAATTTTTCAAACTCTGTGCTCAGCCCTTGCACAGCATCCGAGAAGTACCAGCCTGCCTACAACAACGCGCTCGCCGCACTTGTTGCTCTTCATAGGCAGGCTGGTGACGAGCCTACTTTGAAATATCATGAAGCCGCTGAAATTGGATGTAGTTCAATGGTTTTTATGGCCAGCTTCGGCTGCTGCTTGTCATCAAGCTGGAGCCATCAGAAGTGATCCAAACGACTACAACCAAGATCCACCTCTTAGCAGTTGTTGCACGAAGCATTATGACTCAAAAAAATCGCCTCAACATGCCGCACACCAAGGGGAAATTCCACGCAGTCGAGGTTATTGATGCAGAGGATTTGGAATTTGTGGCAGGTCGAGTCCCAGACCGCGGAGAATATGTTTTCATTGAGCGTGTCAATTGCAACAATGTTTTGGAGGCGCACGATGACCCGGAGGATAGTATTGTCCCACGTAATCACCGGCAGAGGCGTGTTGAAGGGCGTTAGAATATATCTTGTAGCTAGTTAAGACCTATTTCCAGCAGGACTATGAACTCGTAACAAAGTGTCAGGAATTCATGATGTTCAACATACCAGCAGTTTGGGCGTCATGAATAGCATCATGAAATTCACGACTCAATTCCTTACACAACATCACGAAACTTGAAATTCAAAAGAATTATCTTGAAGTTCATGACGATTAGTACTTCTCACAGTGTATGTTCATATACCCCTGCATTTACCTTTCATTTACCCTATCTGTTCACACTATTCTAGTCTAAACACCAGACTTATTTGTTTGACCTTATTGTGCTTCAGTTGCCTTCGTCACCTCACATCAGGAAAACCGTTGCCGAGCCATAGTTGGGCTCTATTGTGCTATAGCTTCCTAGCATCCATAGTCATCCCTAGCACTCGGCTAGGGCTGGTATACTTTGGCTTACCACTATGCGCGTACTATGCGCGTACTATGCACTCCTAGGCTATTCGGCCCAGCCTACCTTTTAAGCCACCTCCGAGTTCGAGCCAGCACCGCGACTGACCACCACACTACCATTATGGCTGCCAGGGAATTGAAAGATCTCCTCCTCGTCAGTCCTGGATCGATGTACGACCCGGCGCTCCTCGACCCTTCGTCCGAAGCAGGGTCTGACTACGTTCAAGATCCTTCTCAGTATAAAGAAATGTTCCGGACACATCAGAGACGAGAACTTCGACGCCGCACAACAGCGCCCGCCGCGGCTGACGATGCTGCCGACAGTGTTGCTGCTCATAGCGACTTCGAGTTTGACTCGGACTCCGAATCTGAATCGGGCTCTCATCATTCAGCGTAAATTCTTTTCCTTGAACCTTGCATGAAGCTTAATCAATTCCTCAGGCCGACTTTGGCAGACCGCGAAGCTGCATCCGAATCGGATGAACGGTTCCCAATTGCAATGATGGAATTAGAGGGTATGTTTTGCATGTCTTGCAGTTGTTTAGCTGACTTGTCTGCGTAGACAACTCCCAGCCTGAAGAGGCCCCCGACGCCTGCGAACATTGCGCCGCGCTCCGTGAGCACTCCGACGAGCTCCGCGATGCTCTTTATGACCTTCAAAACACTCACCATTTGCAAGCCAACCTGGCTTTGCACAACTTAACGGAGGTAGAGATTCGCCTACAGACCGCGAAACGGCAGCGCGATGCCGCCAATCTTCGGCTCAAACGACTCCAAAAGGCGTTTGGAAAGGCCGTGCAGGAAAATTTGATGCTCAGGCGTATCGTTGGAAGGCGTGGTCCGAGGTTCGAGTAGGAGTGGCCGTTAGTATAATTTTGTGGATTCCTGCACGCCGCGATGCAAAATAAATTCAATTGTACTATGCTCAGACAGCGCGAATAAGCAACTTTAAAAAACATTGGATTGGATATTAAATACATCGTCTTAAGCTCGTTACTGCTTGTCGTGCCAGTTGCGTGTTCGAAGGAGTTTATTGCGAGTGCTTCTCTGGCAGAAAATATAGATGTAGAGCACAAAGGTGATTCATTATTTTCAGCGCAAGCGTATCCGCAAAACAAATAGGGTCGAGCTTAGCGTGAAGTAAGGAATTTAAAAAACATTGGATTGGATGGGGGAGTGTGTACAAGTGAAATGTGTACGTGGGGCAGTCTGCCGGTGTCTCCGAGGCCGGCGTTGTTGAATGCTTGTTTTGCGAGGTGGCATGCGCGGTCGGGGAGTTAAAGATTTCGTAGTAGAAGATGGAGAACTTGAAGTTGAGGGAAAGACCAAGGCAGATGGGGTGCGTCGGGGGAGCTCGACGACGACAACGTCGGAAGCCGCCTTGAAAGCCTCCAGCGACCTGTCGACGGTGTTGGAGGAGACTTTCTCCAGAACGCGCGACGGGCACCGATAAAGTTCTTGTACGCGACAGAGAGAAGATTGCGCTCTTGGACGGTGAGCTCCTGGTCGGACAGTAAGAGAAATGTCACGAAAAGGATCTTCGTAACGCTCATCCTGCTCAGCGCGCTTGGCGAGGTAGACAGAGTCTTCGCGGGATTATCGCGGAGGCGTGGTCGCAGACGTCGAGGACGACGGCCCAGTCCTCAGACGCGGTCGCGGCGGGGAAAGTTGTCGAGCTGAATATCACGATAAAATGAAAGAAAAAGCGCACCGATCTTAAGCTCGTTCTCCTCGTCCCTCCTCTCCTTGCCGCGGTTCAGTTCCCTTTCCCTCACCGCCACCTCCACCTCCATCTCCGCCCTCTCCCGCTCTTTATCCTTGTCCCAGTTTGGCTTTAACCGAATTCGCGGCGTAAGGATGCGGACGCGCCTGGAGCAGCGGTGGCGAGCCCGGGCCGTGGTCGGGGATCTCCCAGCGCTCGTCGTTGGCGAGGTCGGTGATGGCGCGACAAAGCTTCTTGGTTGAGCTGGATAGCAAAGACGTGCTGCGGTCGTCGCCAGCACCGAGAGAGCCGAAGAAGCAGACGAGCCATTGTCCCCAAGAAAAATGTTCTCTATAAACAAACATGCAACAAAGATTAAATTAATACCAGACGAATATATCATTGAGCAGTCAGGTGACGTGTCATGTGACAGCACGTGACAGCACGTGATGCATGAGTCATTTTTGGGAGTGAGTCATAAAGGAAATGACTCACGCTAGACATATAAAAGAGGCAGCAGTCCGCGGCTTGTGGGGTAGCTTTTTTAGATCCCCCTATTTGTACTTGTTTAGGGTAGTCTATAATTGATTTCTTACACAAACTCCTACGTGTGCTTGAGTTCTTAAGCCTACTAAGAACAATCTACTTGGCTCCTATACTACTTGCGGAACCCTTTTCAGATCAATTAGTGACGGCCATCAACGAGGTCTTCACCACCGCTTCTGATTACGTAATCACTACTTCCTTTTTCAGTAACTCACCGCCAACTTCCTAAGTAAGGAAGTTCACTCGTGCAGCCTTTTCGTACACCCCGAAACCCGTTGTTTCGGAGGAGTTCAAGGCGAACTAAAACTCCGTGTTACATCTGGTGACCACCGCAGGGGGGCCTAAACCACCTTACCGAATACTGAATCGACTACCAATACCGATTACTGACAAGCCGAGTTACCGACCGACAGCACAGCACCGACTAACAATACCGCACAGTACAGCTTAACCGACAGCCAACGGCAAGTGACCACATAAAACAACTGTGGATACTGACAGAATGAGAATGTCTACAATGCTTACCGAACCCGGACCGCAGATATTCAAGACATGGGAAGAAAGACAACAATACGAGGACGCATTCGAGTCGGATTCAAATCGACGAAAGTTCGAGGAACGATTTGGAGTTCCGGCTGGGCCCTTTGAGGAAGATGACCACGCGCCAGAGGCAGGACCAACAAACACATTCGAAAATGCAGCAGAAAGACCGACAAGGAAACGTAAAGGGAAGGGAAAACAGAGGGAAAGGAACCGTCGGGCGAGGATGGCAGCTGCTGAGGACCCCGACGAAAGTGATGGGCCGTCTTCTTCGGACTCCGGTCAGAGCGCACATTCGATGGAACCACTTCCACCACGCCAACAGTACCCGCGACGTACTCAGGTGCCGAGCATGCAGCCACGGCCAGTTAGCTTCAATGCGCCCTTACGAGCATCTATTGACCTGCCTCATCGAGGATCGAAAGACGCGCCAAAGACCTTTCGAGGGAGCTATTCCGATGTACAGAATTTCATAGATCATTATGAACGGGTATTGAAGAAATGCAATATCACAAGCGAGAGGGAGAAGTGTGAAAGCATTTTGATGTATTGTACTGTAGACGTACAATATGTTATTTGTACATTGGAAGGGTATGAGGTGAGTCGGTGGAGTGTATTGAAGAAGGACATACTTCGTCACTATGACGCCGAGCGGGTCTACCAAAAGCATAAACCGATTGACGTTAAAAGGTACGTTGCGCAACGGCGAGACAAGCCTTGTACTAGTTTAACGCAATGGCGCCATTATTATACGAAGTTTCATTCAATAGCTGGAGGACCACTCACCAAAGGACACTTGAGTCGAGAAGATTATAATGCCTATTTCTGGATTGGGATCCACCAGTCCTTACGACAAATAATTGAGAATCGGATATTACAAGCTAACCCTTGGCGAGCGGACGTAGACCAATATACAGTAAAGGAAATAGACGAAGCCGCTGAACGACATTTTCGGCGTGACAGGTATGAGACGTTGATGGTGTGGTCAACCGAATTGGGGGAAGGTGCAGGGGAAGAAGACACCGAAGAGGAGGACAGCGAGGAGAGTTCTGAAAGCGAGTTATCAGAATCCGATTTTGAAGTTTTTCGAAAGAAAAGAAAAATGTTGAAGAAGAAGAAGAAGAAAGAATATCAGGAAAAGAAACGGGCGGCCAAGAGGAAGAGTACGGTGGAGAGACACAACCAGCAGTATCAAGGAACAGAGGAGGAGGTGACATCTCTAATCAGGCAGCTAAATTCGATGAGGCTAGATGATCCTGAGTATGCGCCGAAGTATTACAAGGTAATGGTAATGGATCAGAGAGGGCTTGCTGAGAAGTGTGTCAAGCCGCCTGTCCTCGGTATAAACACTATACAGCGTCCACCGACGCCCTTTCGTTCATCTGCACGGCTGCCAGATGGAGGGGCAGGAAACCCAGCAACGTATCCCAATAACATTCCGTTAGGAGGACAAAATGGACCCAATAGCACAGGTGGCTCTGGAGGACCAGGAACAGGGAGGAATGAAGATTCCTGTTATGGATGTTTCGGCGCGGGACATCGTATTAATGAATGCCCCAGAATTGCAGCGCTAGTGGCCAATAATATAATAGTCACTAATCCAGAGACCCGCCGGTTGGTCATGAAGAACGGAGCAGAGATACGACGACTCAGGCAAGAATCGTTGGCGCAGGCGGCGGAAAGAATAGCAGGGGCAGGAGGATCACGCGTCATGTTGAATTTCGTGGATTCCATAAACAATAGAAGAGCCGCGGTACAGAGTTTTTACCAAAATGAAGAACGAGCCGAGTGGCGGATGGGGCTGGAGAACGCCCGGATATCTAGCGAGGAGACAACATCCGAGGAAGAGTACAGCTCGCCGGAGGAATTGGTGAGCCCTGAAGTGTATCTGACACCACCGACGCCGGTGAACCAACCAGGTTTTCAAGTTAATCCAGCTGCACGAACGGAACCCAGTACGAGGAAGGCGCGAAGAGTAGTTTTCGACGGAGTGTTTCCGCCGCGACGAGAGAAGATACCCCTAAAAGTGGGAGAGGTCAGGGACTTGATGGCCGACGAAGGCTCACCAAAGGAGAAGGAACGTGAGGAACAAGAGAAGCCCTCCACCATCCCTTCAGTTCCAGACCCGCCAGTCCCTGAGAAGTCATATATAGGGAAGCAAAGAAGGGAACCCGTGAGACCACCGACACCAATTCCAGCAAAAGTTATTCCCGACGTTCGGCCTATTGACATTCGGCGGCCTCGGGGTGGGAAAGAAGAAGATGCTGAAATGTTAGATGTTAGAACAGACCAACGAGGGCCGAAACGGGCGACGGTATCTTCGGAAGACTCATCCAAGAAAGAGGAAGGGGGCAACCCCAAACCGACGGGCCGCCAATCCGAACTTTCCGGGACGATAGATCGCCGATCAATTTTGGACCGAGTCTTGGACACTCCAGTCACCATGACCTTCCGAGAAATCTTGGTAACTTCGAAAGAGATCCGCGCCGACATTCAAGATCTAATTAAGGTGAGAAATGTTCGCGCGGTTTTGCTAGGGAATACACGCAACCACCCAATGATTGCCAATTTTGGGTGGCCACGGTCAAACGGGATCCTTATTAAAATCGATATGAAGACTGGAGGACGAACCGTTGTGCAATTATTGACACAGGATCGGAACTAAATGTAGTTCGTGCCGATACAGCCCAACAAAAATTCCAGCAGCCCATCGACATGAGTCGAGTAGCCAACATGAATGACGCGAATGGTGGGCAGGGACAACTTCGCGGTTGGATCCAAGATGTAGACTTGAGCTGCGGAGGGGCGTTTACCGTGACCGACTTGTGGGTATCTCAAAATGCTCCCTTTTCGTTACTTCTTGGGCGACCGTGGCAACGCGGAAATTTGGTTAGTATCGACGAACGCGACGAAGGCACTTACTTAATATTCAAGGACAGACAGACACGGCTTCCCCGATTCGAGCTCCTCGCTGTGCCGTATGAAAGCGCGGGATCGTCAGCAAACCTTAACCAGTACAGAACATTCTGTTTCCAAAAAGATTCCAGGTCAACATCTCCGAGGATGGAGAACGGAAAGTCGGATCTATGTTTAATTGCTAGATCAAGATTAATGCAGAGAAGCGGGCGGCGGGTTCCAGGAAAAATCGTCGGTGCAGACGCGCGGGTGGAAGAGTCACGGGGAAAGGAAACAAATATGGAAGCTGGTAAGAGGCCAGGTTATATTCTGGAAGCGGGACAAAGATGGAAAGCGGCGATCTGGAGGGTGGTCGCGGATCTGGGGACTTGGCTTTGGAGTCAGGCCGCTCGCCGAAGATAGAGAGGTCGCCGCCTAGCCTATATAAAGACGAGCACAAAGGGCGGGAAGAGCTGGCTGAACCCAGTGACTCGCCCTTAATTCCGTCAGTCATGGCCCTCTCCCGACCCGTTGCAGAACCGATGCTGCTGCGGGACAGTGGGCAGGGGCCGTTTGGCCCTCGCGAACAGATCCAATACTTACGACATCAGCAAACCCGTCCCCCACCGATGCCGGTATCTCCTCTAAACACTACGGGTCCCATCGCGGCAGTTGAAGACCTTATCGCACGCCAATGGGCTGACTGGGAGCAGCGACGCCCTCTTCAAGTCCGCCCTACCTTCTCGGTGGCGCCCCACGCCGAATATTTCGGGAGGCGGGAATTATCTAACGGGCAGATCGTGCACCGGAGCTTGTCAACCAACGTACTACGTGTGTTCCCGGCGGACGAGTCGGGCCTACCGTACACCCTCGCTTGTCACGAATTCACAGTGCATCTCGCAGCCCCGACTAATCCCAGCGACGTGTGGCGTCTGGAATGTCCTTATCCTACCGACGAGCGGCTGCAGGAAGCGGTGGGGGGAATGGTACCGCAAGGAGTGGATCTGGGGTTCGAGTTGGCCTTCCCGACCCACACTACTAGCATCGCACCAGATATGCTCCCGTTGATGGAACGCCTTAGGTTGAATCAGGTACGTTGGATCTCAATTGACGACCGGCCGCGAACTTATTTTCGCCAGACTTCGAGCGAGGATGACGCGGACGTTGACACCATGTACGGGCGACAGATTACCGCCGTAGCCCCCCGAGACACTGTCGTTCGCTCTTCAACCGTTGCTGTGACAGGCCGTCGAACGTCCGGATACGGCGTGAATACACGAGAGCACCGCCTAACCGAACTCGAAACATGGAGCGAAGATTTATTTGGATCAGAAAGCGAGAGCCTGCCCGAGTTGGTGAGCGAGCCGGAGACGGTTGACCTGGGCATTTGTCCGTTTTGTCTGGGGGAGGAACACACGATCGTCTTTGACTGCCCCCGGTATGTACCGCGCCTCTCGGAGGGCGAGATCATCGCGGTCCAGGCACTTAATTCGTTAGCCTCCGGTAGGTGGTCTTTAAGCGTTCACGAGAAGAAAACTGATTTATTTCTTCAAGAGGACCCGACAGACCTCCCAGAATTATCGCCTGAGGTGCGTCGCGCGCTAGATGGTACGCGAGGCCCGCTTCAGGTGGAATGGGCGGCGCCGGCCGCGCTTCGGCCCCATGAGACGGCGATGGTGCGCGAGATGCTTGAAAGTTTTACCACCGAGTACGACGGGGAACGGGCAATGAGGGACGCGTTAAGCGAGCAAACGTTGGCCAGAGAACTGGAGGAAGGGCTTCGTCAGGTGACCAGCACAGCCGTGGATCGGGCTCGTGCCGAGACACCGTTCCCACACGTGCCCGCTGCTGTCATACCAACCGCTGACCGCACCAACGAGCCCTCTCACACCGCCCGCCTCGACCCGCCAGCATTCTATCGCAACGGTCAAGTCATCGACCGCGAGTTGTGGTCCAGTTCCTCCCCCTCTCACTCTAGTTCCGACACCAGCAGCGGCTTTTTTGATATTGTGAACTCGGCAGCCCTCCCATCGCAGACGGACGCGGGCAATCGGATTCGTACGCTTTCTCCAGGAGAGTGGAGCCCAGCTGTCACCGAATGGTCAGTGGAGACGCCAGATTTTATGTTTAATCCTACCTGGGTCATTGATGTGGCCGTTGCTAGGGCGCTCCACGCATCGGTGGCTGAACCACCCGCTACAGCCAGCAGCGCGGCTTCGTCTACCGACGCAACATCGTCTTCGAACGAAGACACCGACCCTGGGTTTTACGCACCGTACCATCGCCTACCTCGTTTTACGTTTCAGCCTGGGAACCCCGAAGACACTCAACTAGCGTTATACTTTTGGATGTACGACGGCGCCCTGAAACAGCTGGACGCCCGCCGATTTGAGGACGACTTCGGGTCGGAACCCGCGGAGAAAGCGCTACGCATTTTGCACGGACCTCTTCGTCGCCTTGTTGACTACGCCGCCATGGCGGCCGGCGGGGGACGGGACCTTCCTGATTCTGCCTCCCACCCGTTGCCCCCGATACTCGAGCAGAGCGTGGCGTCAGACGATTCCGTAGGCCCTGATCAATCGCCCACCTCACTCGACCTCAGCCTTCCGACGCACTCCCCCACTACACCCTCGACGTTACCGCCCCTCGTTGCATTCGCCGGTTACGTCCCAATCGAGGACAACCACTCTGCTGAACCTATCGAGCCCGACCTCGAGCCAGACGGGGACGCGACACGGATTGGGGTGGGCATAGAACTACGCCATCTCCCAGACGGGGTCAGCTCGCCAGCCATGGACCGCAAACGCAAGAACCCCGATGGGGACACGGATGGGGAATTTCAGCAGGGTCGTCGACAGCGCGTGTTCGGTAAGTTTCGGGGCGACGACCTGCGGAGGAATACTATTGAACGAGAGGCTTTTAAAGCTACTGCTACAAGAGCCATGGTCACCGCGTCGCCCGAAGACATTCGATATTTCGGCGGAATCCGTCTGGCGATTTTGGCTATGTTGCATTTTTTGGAGGAAATCTGCTGGAGGCTGTACGGTATCGACGAGAGATCCTTTCCAGATAAGTTTCTTCAACACCCCCTTCTTCACGATATCGAAGCTGCCAAGGTGCAGGCACTCTGGTCTGTCCTACAGCGGCAGGGGCGCGAACGACTGGCCAACAACCTCCACGAGCTCCTCTCCATCCGCATTCGCAGCGATATCATCAACGCTCACCTCTTCGACGCTAAGCACCTCGACGAAAGCTATCCCGAGCAGGACGCTCGTTACTGGGACCTCCTACGCGAACCTTACACCGAGCCGATCGCCCGCGCCGAATTCGCCACACGCATGGGATTTGACGACACAGACTCTGAAAGTTCGGATGACGAAGAGATGCGTCTTGGTTACCCTGGCGGCGATTCCCCCGGCTCCGATGACGAAGCGGATATGCCTGCCCGGCAGTGGATCCAAGCCGCACCCAACTACTACCCGCGTGGCCCTCCCTACGCTGTCCGTTCTGGCCCGCTCGTCGCCGACCGAGGAAGTGTTCCGCATTCGCTTTGAAGGCGTGTTTTCATTTATTCCGTTTGCCGCGGTCATTCTAATTATTTTTAGTTTCTTTCACACACTATGGATAAGGCTCAGAGAAGTTCGTGTTTCGGTAACGAGAATCATCAAGGGATCGCGTCACACCGCCAAGTCTCCAATCGCGGTTGTATTAATATGCTCGCAGAAGGTTCTCGGGTGGGCAGGCCGAGTGTGCAGTGATATACGAGGCTGCCGTCGTCTTGCCCGCAAGTCTTTTAGTCTGAATTACGCGTGGCGCGTGGTAGGTAACATTAGTTTGAACGTTCAATATTTTGTTGTAGCACTCGTAGGGGCTATTATCATTTTATTGAGTCGGAAAACTACGCGGGATGAGTTTGAGCAGAAGGAGGGAGCAAGATGCTTCTCGCTGCGGAGGACCGAAAGAGCCGAAGCAGTCGAGGAACATTTTCGATGTGGGCCATTGCCAGACGGAGAGTTACTCAGCAAGGATTGGGAAACGTTAGAAGAAGATGATGAATTTATTTTCTATCCCGTACAAGTCTTCGACCAGAACGAAACGGAATACCAATCCTTTACCATGTATCAACGAGTGCGAGACGACGACACCAAGGAAGGAGAGAACTCAGAAGGAGACAAGGAGGCACATATATATTCCGTCGACTTGGTGTACAACACCGGCGAGGAAATCCAGATTCTCACAATGTATAAACGCGTTGATAAGAAGATACGGCCTGTTTCTACCACGTTCTCTCCAGAATACGAAGTCAAACGCAATATTCCAGAAGATCCGATGAAGTCCCTGCCAGCATTGGAAGCTCACCCTCCACCATTTCGACCTTCGAAGCGGCTGGACCACGAGCGCCTGAAGACACTGGAATTAAATCACGAGGGATTCCTGAGCCGAGAGGAGGAAGCATTATTCGTCCGAGTAATGGAGTTGAATCAGCGGGCATTGGCGTTTGAAGATTCAGAACGAGGAACCTTTCGGGATGAATACTTTTCGCCATACAAGATTGCCACCGTGCCGCATGTGCCCTGGGAATACAAAAACATTCCGATCCCTCCGGGCATATTGCAAAAAGTCATTGAAGTCCTCAAGCTTAAAATGGAAGCGGGAGTTTACGAGATGTGCCAATCTTCTTATCGGTCGCGATGGTTTTGTGTCCTGAAGAAGAATGGTAAGCTACGGATTGTGCATGACTTACAACCATTAAACAAGGTCTCCATTCGGGATGCTGGGATGCTACCCATTGTTGATGACTTTGTGGAAGGCTTTGCAGGTAGACAATGCTACACCGTGTTTGACTTGTACTGGGGATTTGACGCGCGGAAGATGGAACCAGAAAGCCGCGATATGACAGCGTTCATGACTCCGCTTGGTCTTTTACGAATCACTTCCATGCCAACGGGATATACAAATTCACCTGCAGAGTTTCAGAAATGTATGGTCTACATCCTGAAAGACGAGATTCCGAACGTGGCGAACATTTTTATTGATGATCTGCCTATCAAAGGTCCAGCATCATCTTATCTGGATAAAGACGGTCAGCCCGAGAAGCTAGCGGAAAATTCAGGCATTCGCCGTTTCGTTTGGGAACATGCACTGGATGTACATCGAATCATGCACAAGATTGGATGCGCTGGGGCGACCTTTTCGGCAACTAAGGTGCAATGTTGTCGACCCAAGGCCTTAATTGTCGGGCAAGTTTGTTCACCTGACGGGAGAACACCGGACGAGAAGAAGGTTTCAGCAATTTTGAACTGGCCAATGCTAAAGACTCCACAGGAGGTAAGGCGCTTCCTAGGACTCTGTGGAACCGTGCGAATCTGGATCATGAGCTACTCGGAAATTATACGACCACTCACCGAGTTGTATCGGAAACAACAAGTATTTGAATGGACCGAGCGGCAAGAATGGGCTTTCGGTCGAATCAAACAGCTCGTGGCTTCAGCACCAGCACTGCGTCCCATCGACTACGAGTCAGAAGAACCTATTATACTTTCAGTCGACTCAAGTTCGGCAGCGGCTGGCATGATTTTATCCCAACACGATGAGCGGGGAATCCGAAGACCAGCACGATACGGCTCAATCCCAATGAGTGAACGGGAGTCCAGGTATTCACAGCCAAAACTAGAACTCTTTGGACTGTATCGAGCGCTCCGGCATTGGCGACTATACATCATTGGTGCGAAGTCACTTCAGGTCGAGGTTGACGCCAAATATATTCAAGGCCTTCTCAATAACCCCGACTTGCAGCCGGATGCAGCGGTGAATAGGTGGATTCAAGGTATTTTGATGTTCCATTTTGCGTTGATTCATGTATCCGCCACAAAATTTCAGGGTCCAGATGCATTGTCACGACGAACACCTGCAGAGGGAGAGGAGATTGCAAGTGACGATGACTCTTGGCTAGATGAGATTGCGCTCTTCATGCAGATAAATTGGTCGGAGTTGACAGAAGAAGAGCGAAATTTACCATCGTGCTACATGAATCGTCAACAGCAAGAGAGTTTCTTGCAGCAAGTCTTTCGTTTTCTCAGCACGCTCGAGGCTCCGGTTTTTGATAAACCGCAGAAGCATGCACGATTCATTCAACAAGCGACAAGATTCATGATTCATGAAGGAAAGTTTCTAAGGCGAAACAAGAAAGGGCCACCACTGAATGTAATTCTAGAGCCAGCCCAGCGCCTAAAAATTCTGACTCAAGCTCACGAAGAAATGGGGCACCGAGGCATTCAGCCTATATGGGATATGCTCAAGTTGCGATTCTATTGGCCTAAGATGTACAATGATATTCAACATCATAATGCATCGTGCCATCGATGTCAGGTACGGAGTACCAGGAAACTTGAGATCCCAATAACTTCAACTACACCGGCGGTGCTTTTTCAAGCGGTCTATATCGACATTATGATGATGCCAGAGTCAACTCACAAATACAAGATGATTGTGGCAGCCCGAGATGATTTGTCGGGAACTTGCGAGGCACAGGCTTTGAAAACAAAGACTGCGGCAGATCTTGCGAATTTCTTCTGGGTGTACATTTATTGCCGGTACGGATGCCCTCGAAAGGTCGTTACTGACAACGGTTCTGAAGTTAAAGCAGGATTCAAAGCTTTGATGAAAAACATGAACATACCTCACGTCAAGATTTCCGCTTATAACAAGCATGCTAGTGGTATCGTTGAGCAGGGGCATTTTACCTTAAGGGAAGCTCTTGCTAAATCCTGTGGAGGAAAAATTGAGATGTGGCCCGAAAAGCTCGCAGCCGCTCTACTGGCAGATCGCGTGACCGTGAGCCGGGTAACGGGTTTTTCCCCGTTTCAGTTACTGCATGGCGTAGATCCCGTCCTACCATTTGATCTCGCGGAAGCTACATTTATGGTAAGCGGTTTTCGCACGGGGATGACAACCACCGAGCTCTTGACACTCCGAATCAGGCAACTTTCGAAGCACCCCAGGGACATCAATAGGGCGAAAGAAGCTTTACGGAAGGCACGATTCAAGTCCAAGCAGCAATTTGAGCGGCGGTTCATGAAGAAATTGCAGCGAGGGATATATAAGCAAGGGGAGCTGGTGCTCGTACGAAATGTAGGCATCGAAATGGAAGTTGGTTCGCGCAAGAAGACAGACGATAAATACTTCGGGCCATATGAAGTGGTACGGAGGAACGCTGGAGGAGCATACATTTTGAGGGAGTTGGATGGAACCCTTTTCCGACGTAATCCCACGGCAGCATTCCGACTACTGCCCTACATCACCCGGAACCATTGGTTTATGCGAAATAATTTGCTGGAAGAAGACCTGGACGATACAGATTCGGAAGATGACGACGAAATGCTGGACGAGTCAGAAGAAGACTGAAGATCGCCGCGTGCCGTGGACGGCATGAGCCAGAATAGGACAAGGAATAAATAGCACCTGCACATTGGCAGCAAAACAAACTTTTGATGGAAGAAAGAAGAATTCAGGGATCGCAATAAAATGCTGAAGCTTGGATGACCCAGCGACTTGGGATTTTCTCTTGCCCGACTCTCTCCCAACATTGTTTTTCACATCTGAATTGCCTTACATCCACTCGACGCTCTCTCTTTCTCTTCGTATTAACCTGGCGATAAATCCAAGCTCCCAAAAACATCTTATTATGCAGACTTACCGGCCTGACTTGCCGACAATCCGGCGGTCTCGATCCCTCACTCAGGTCGCTCAGCATGGAGCCAGTAGCAATGTGAGTTGGTTGCTTATGTTATCCAGATATGCATTATTCATGACTGTCATGACCCCTTTTCCTCTGGGCAGGAAAATTACGAGGCGATAGACCAGCGTGCTCGCCAAGAAATCTGGAACATTCACAACCAGCGGACCTTAACCTTCCTTCCCTTACCGGCCATGTCGTCCCCGCATCTCGCTACCCGACCCGACAGCCAGCTCGACCCTTTGAGCCTGTACCCAATTTTTCTAGGACGCGGCAGTACCACGGTGTTGACATCGTCGTGGGCTCATCTCGACCGATATCCGTCCTCCACAGGGGGCACCAGCCTCGATGCACAGACGTCAACGTGGTCTCTTTCCTCCAGCCAGGAAGACGAGATTGCTGCAGAGGCCCTAAGGACAGCACACATCACCGGCCAAGTGGATGCATCGATTGGGACTGCGAGGACCGCACCCTCGCCGCCCCTTGTTGTCGATCCAAGGACTTATCCCCGCCATTTCCCAGTGGAGTTTCACCCAGCACTCGCTGAGTACACCCTCTGTTACCCTAACAAGGATATGGGTGAGGACGAGGAGATGTTATTGTGCCTTGCCGCCCACCCTCGGTGGAGAGTGGCCAACACGTTATTTAACGCTCACCTTGCCGACAATCCGGCCTCCCTGGAACGCCCTGTGCAGCCTCTCTATGTCTGGCGCAGCCGGACGGAGCCTGTCTTCGAGTTGGACACTGTCCCCCACTGGCAGCTGGAGTCGGGGGATACAGTGGAAATGTTTGGTATGTGGGACGGAAGGTGGCGCTTAACGGACCAAGTTAAGCGGCGCCACGAATTCCATCTTATCAGCAAGGACCCTCCGATCGAATGGGTATACATTGTATGCGAGAACGACCTGCTCCGGCAGCAGGCATGGCTCAAGATACCGGCGAAGTTCTTTTATCCCACCACCCTCGGGATTGAACTGCGCAAAGGGGCACATGCCATTGGGTCCCTATTTGCTCGCCCCCGGCCAATCTTTCCACACCACGCACGCAGCCGACGACTGAGCGAAAAACTGCGCTTTCGCCGGGGAAAACATACCGAGGAGGATTAGCATTTCACCGGCCCGACACATGCAGAGCGCATCTTTCGCTGATTCCCCATGGTTGTACACGATTTCTGCCCCATGCCTCGATCCCCAACAATCTCACACGTTCTTTGATTGACCGCTCCAGTATCTATAACTATTAGTCTTCAAACCACGCTCCTTCCAACCCCATGCGCTCTGTCTCTCGCCTAGCTAGTAATGCTTCGTCCTGTAAAAAGTTCAGCCGCTGTTCATAATGCTCAAAACCATTGTTGCTCGCACTAATGGACGGTTCATGTTATTCCGTTCGCCACGGACATCATGTATGAGAAATAATGAAGACAGTGCACGAGCATACTGAGTTTTTAAAAGACCAGCTGACTTCCTTGCAGAATCAAATCCAAGCTACACAACATGCAAAGGATCTATTTTGAAGAACTTAATCATTGTTGCATGCATGTTTTGACTGGGGACAGTCAAGATTCTTCCGTTCGCCGCGGATGTCCCCCAAGAAAAATGTTCTCTATAAACAAACATGCAACAAAGATTAAATTAATACCAGACGAATATATCATTGAGCAGTCAGGTGACGTGTCATGTGACAGCACGTGACAGCACGTGATGCATGAGTCATTTTTGGGAGTGAGTCATAAAGGAAATGACTCACGCTAGACATATAAAAGAGGCAGCAGTCCGCGGCTTGTGGGGTAGCTTTTTTAGATCCCCCTATTTGTACTTGTTTAGGGTAGTCTATAATTGATTTCTTACACAAACTCCTACGTGTGCTTGAGTTCTTAAGCCTACTAAGAACAATCTACTTGGCTCCTATACTACTTGCGGAACCCTTTTCAGATCAATTAGTGACGGCCATCAACGAGGTCTTCACCACCGCTTCTGATTACGTAATTCACTACTTCCTTTTTCAGTAACTCACCGCCAACTTCCTAAGTAAGGAAGTTCACTCGTGCAGCCTTTTCGTACACCCCGAAACCCGTTGTTTCGGAGGAGTTCAAGGCGAACTAAAACTCCGTGTTACAGCGGAGACGAGCTCGAGGTCGAGCTCGAGGGGATGGGAGAGGGAGAGGGAGGGGATGGCGTGCGTGGAACTGGCGGAGAAGAGGAAGGGGTCGGGGGAGCCGTGGATCTTGAGAGTTAGGAACGAATCAGTGGAGGAACCGGATGCATCACCTGGCCATGTACATACCACTGATGACCATCCATCCAGATATGTTGTGCTAAATCAACTCAAGCATCAAGCCGGTCCTGCAGGTTACGGGGACGAGTGAGGTAAAGGTTTGCAGTAGGGGAAAAAGACTCTTAAGAAGGGTGAAGAAGACAGATGCCCAACACCCGAGAAAATGGTTGGATAACACAGAACAGTTTGAAAGCCAGGCGAGTGGCGAGAGAGACGAGATCGATCTTTCACGGACGCAAGGGGGGGACGGGGCAGGAAGTGGAAGGCAAATGGCCATTCAAGTTCAAACGACTCACCGGCCAGTCGGATCCGCCTGGGTGAAGGGGCGATCTGGATATTTGTCGCCGTCATAACAAAGACGTCGTTGACTGAGGATGAGCTCTGAAAGAGATGCCAACTAAACAGGGAAGCTCACGGTCCAGGAGCTTAAAGGTTTATCATTTGTAGTACAAATGATAAGGGATCGAAGTCGTTGAATTAGAAAACTGTGCGATACTCAACGATACTTACCTGCCATGGCACAAAAAATCACCGATCATTGAGGCAGCGAGAGGCGAGTCGGAATGGCACGGGTCAGGTATAATACATTCTCCGGTGGGCAGTGCGGCGATTTGGGGGTGACCGAGAAATTGGACAACTCTGTAGGTGGGCGGCCGACGATCGCCGAGCCGATCAGCCATCAGTTGCGTAGTGGGAGATCGAGAAACCAATTCAGACGACTCTAAAACATTGATTTGTATTTGGGTACCTGGCGGACAAAGCCCCGATCATCAACGACTTTATGAGTTACGAGTACTTTAGTAATCGTTCATAATCTTTGTGGACCGCCATTTTTAGTTCGCGCGTTTTTACTGTCCGCTTCTATCGACGGTGATAGTTTTAGTGGCGGTGCATAATATCCATTAGATTTTTGAAGCCTCGATAGTGGCTATACACCAAACCTTACTCGATCCGCGTTTTCATTAAGGTAGACGACATCCGCATTCATCGAGTCACGTGATGCCATAGCGTGACATCCATTGTGGGCATTACTAGTTGATGGCATCGGGTTGGTAACAAAAACTAAAACCACAGAAATGTGCAGCTTGACCAAGGGAACAATCCTGTGGTTGCAGTTTCTTGATAGCTATCCTCAAAAAATTGTTTATTGCCTTTTTTGGAAAAAGTGTTCAGAATACAAAGAGAAGTTGTCTCAGGCATAAATATATTTTGAGGCCAAAAATTTCGGGCTTCCTAAAAGGGTAATTCACACGATCACGTGATATACATAACCGGACTCGAGTGCTGCGTTTAACACTGTCCTGCAACACATACTTCTACTTGAGCTTACCTGGTGGCAGAGATTCATAGTGTTACAGCAATGATGTTGTTTAACAGAAATCCTGATCCTAGAACATGATTTTCAAACCAAGAATAGTGATCATCAGAACAGCAGTGAAGGCTTGTGTCAAAATACCCCAATCATGCAATTACATGAGATCTCTTGACAATATCTGGGACTAGTATTGAATGAGCATAGCAGGTACAACTGAATTTCTGAGTCAACAGTCAATGACTGGAGGTGTGCCGAATTTGGACAAGCACCATGATGTGATCAAAGGCAGCCACTGCTGATTGTGGCTCAAAGGGATTGGGATTTGGAAAAACCAGGTCATATTCAAAGCTGTCATTGATTCTTGACCTCTTGGATCACTCTCCAAGCACAAAAATGTGTTTTTGTTTTCTCAATTTCAAAATTTCGCGCTTTCCCACGTTACTGTAACGCATCAGTCACGCTCACGTGACTCGATGAATGCGGATGTCGTCTACCTCAGAAACTAATCTAATGACTCGTAAATCTTCGTCACGGTGGCTGAGTATTTTCTTACGTAACAGATTCCGATTTTTATCTCAGCTCTTCAAATGTTTCTGCGTTAAGATTTCATTCTCCCTGCATCATTCCTTCATCATCGAACTTTGTTTTTGCTTCTCCAGATATCTGCCGTTGGTATTTGGTGTTTGCCAAGGGCCCGCATAAGATTGTCACTGCCTAGGTGATGTCACGTTTCAACTCAGAGCAAAATGGTCCCGCGGAAGCAAATGAATTAAAATTATTCCCGCGCTCTCCATTTGGCGACGCCTGCCCCACCGTTCAACATGGAAAAGCATCTTCGAATTCATTAATGTATGTTGACTTCGGTTTAAAAATGTGCGCTGGCTGGCTGTCCCCGAGAGCCCGTGCGGAAACTGTGACCACATTCGAACACACCCCAATCACCAAGCACTCGGAGCTGATTTCGTTATTCCGTTATCACCAGCCACGGAATACTGCCACAGGTGATGTTGGTCTGAATGTTATTAGTGTGTCGATGGTACAGTACTTGCGCTGGGGCGGGCTCGGGTGCGTTGCCTTCGGTGTTTGCGCGCGGAAGCAAATGTCGAATTGATTGTGTGGGCTCGAATTGTAGAGGGGTGCGTGTCAACGGCGCCGAAAAGAGCTGGCTTCGCGCTAGCCAGTCCCAGTCTGTCGGTCTCGGGGTCACGGGGCGCACACCAGGTGACCGTTGTTTTGACATCGGGTACGTGGCGCTGGCCGAGTTGCGGCGACTCAAGAATTCGGGATTTTAATTGCAATGATTTTCGCCATTGTCATAACCAAGTTGAACAACGTTGACGACAGCTCGGACGCGATTTGCTGCTCAAACGGACAAACCCCAGCCAGGCACTTGGATTGCGACTGGTCAAGACTCAGCTGAGTTGAACCGGCTTATCTATGCTTCTTTGAGATCCTACCAAACTCCTGCCAATGGGCAGGTAGCTTCAAGACCTTGAAATTATGGGCGCGGCAGGCCGTGCGACAGAGAGCAAATATGTACCTGAATACAAACCTACGCACATTGCAATTGTACTGTTACAGACAAGAAAATAAAGTACACAAGACATGCCTTCACTTCGCTCCGGTATGTGTAGACCTTTTGAAACGCGCCCAACTGTCATGTAAAATCACCGTTGAACAGATTGCGTGTTGAACTGAGTTACTTCAAGATATTCATTCGAAAAAGGCTCTCTCTCCAAGCGCTTGGAGGCCTTATATTTCTATTATGATAAACGTCTACTTACAGGCTACTGGGATACACCGTTATCTGTAGTGAAAGTTACCTGTGGTGTGGGTGATTTAGGTTCATATTTCAGGCTCATCTGCTCCAAAAAGTAAATCAGCATTGATGTGCGAGCCAAATGTGTACGTACGAATGCCGCTGATGGATTTCTAGTTGGTGCTGTCTGTGGAAAATCATGTTAGGAGGACCAAAAAGGATATGGGTTCGTGTGTTGAAGTGCGACAAAATTAATAAGTTGTTGGGTCGATCAGATCTGCCTGAGACATGTCCGGAGTAACGAAGGGGATTGAGTGAGGGATTGGGCAAGATGCCGGCTTACCAAGGCTTGAAAGGCTGCGTCAGCTGCCTTTGAAACCTAAAATGTTCATCAGCGACTCGCCACGCACTGCATTATAAACAGGTGAGTACAAATGGGAACACTTTGTGAAGGACGCATCGGGTTGGGTGGCGAAAGGCAAAATTATTCTTGAAGCGCCCTACATCAAAGATATCAGTGGGGAGCAGGCACGCATGCGTAGTGCGCTGTAGCAATATACTAAAAATGCTCATAGGAGTTGGTGGAAAAGACAAAAAATTGGTGTTCAGCCTCACGGCGCAAACTCATGGTCAAATGATAGTTCACAATTTGAGGTGTACTCGCGGCTACGTGAAATTAAAATAAGGTAGTGATATCGGCTGCGGGTTGTGCGTACCAGGAAGGGAAAATACGCGAGCAGCACAGATAGCTGGATAATATGAAGGAGGGGATGAAGATTTGCACCATCGAAATCCCGGTGACTCGTGATTTCGCCAGGAGGCCGGTGGAAGAGAAGAATAGCGTCAAGAGCCCGAGAGGCTATTAGAGCCATTTGAGTGGATGGACAAAAGAAGTGACAAAGATACACACAGGGCTAAAGGTTGCACATCGGATCTGCTTCCAACATTGTTAGCAAGATTCAATCTGAGACGCAGGATAGGCGATACGAGTTCCAAACAAAGGGAAAACCGATGTGCAGACAATGGGGCATATATGAAAGGGACGGAAGGAAAGGAACGGCGCTCGTGATCAGAAGAGGGTGGGCAAGGTGATCTTGAGCAGCTTGAGCAATCGTTCAGCGAGCTTGTAAAACCTTTGCATCCGAAACTTGGGGTGTCTTACGCGTCCTCGTCTTGTTTCTAGTCAGGAGTATTTGAAGGCTTCGGTGAATCTTCCGGCCATCCCGAGGTACTTAGGTCCCATCTTGTGAAATCTTTTTGCCTTCCGGGTTTTGAGTCGTGCGTTCATCACGATTTGTCGATTGAAGAGGCGCCGTCGAGAGAAATCCAGGAGGTTCGAGGCTGGCAAGCGGAAGAAGTTGTGTAGTGATGATGAGGGAAGGAACGAAAGGTGATTAGACAAACACCTGGCTTTTGAGTAGGCCTTGAGCGCACGAAGGTGGGCATCGGCATTGCCGCTAAATTCAACATGGCCCGCCGGGCACCCCTGGAACCGGGAGGTGTGCGGACGAACGGGCTTAAACCCCAATAAGGAAATGTTCGCGTTACCATATCGGGACACGGATTTTCAAAAGACTTATCGGAGACCTGAAACCTAAAGGTTCCAGGAACATTGATTTGTATTTGGGTACCTGGCGGACAAAGCCCCGATCATCAACGACTTTATGAGACAACTATTGGCCAGATAGAAATTCTGAGTAGGTAGAAGTGTTTTTGCAGTTCCAATATGAAACCCTCTCCGAAGGTCTCAGACGATTGACGCGGTTTCTGAGCCAGTAGGACGCGCAGAACACATGGCTGTTTTTTTACATCTTGGCGCAAGCCCCTTCTCAAAAACGTGCGTGGAACACGTGAATATCATGTGATTTGAGAACGGCGGCTTGATTCGAACCTAATCTGACGATGTGACGAAGTATGCGAGGGCTCTAGAAAATCTCCAAGGTCATCCGTGCCGTGCAAGAGGAAAATCAAATTTATAGTTATTTTTTCAATGAAAGCGACATATACAACGAAAGGGGGGGGATGAACCAGATACAAATTACAAGTTCAGAACAGCACAGACATAATTCAAGGCGCATCAAGCAGCAGGGGGGAATTCAGACAAGACACAGCCCGTGCCGTCGTCCTGGCAATTACCGTCCGTCGCAGGGTCCTGAATGCTGTGGTGTGATGTTCCGTCAGTTCTGTCACCTGCAAATGCTATGAGAATAAACGTACATCTCGGGGACGGTCTCCGCAGCACCGGGGGCAGTGGGGAGGTTAGGGAACGGCGTCGTAGCACACGCCTGCTCGATGTCATTGATGGTAAGGCCCGGAGGGAAGAACGCCTGGGCTTGACTAGCAGAGATGGGTGGGGGAACGGGGATGACGTCGGTGCAGTCGACCATCTTCGACACGTCCTGGCCGAGGACCTGCATCTTCACGTACGCTTGCTGGAAGGCGAGCGCCATCGCTGCCTGGTTGTTGACATTCGCTTGCCAGAAACAGGCGGTGGCCGAGTCGCGCGCGAGTTCAGAGTCCGACTGGAGACGCAGCTCGCCCGCGATCGGAGACTCGACCTCGCCCTGGTTTCCACCCGTGCCGGGGAAGAGCGTTCCGCGAAGCTGAGTCTCCACGAAGAACTGGGTGTCGAACACCGAGGGCGTCGAGTCGAAAGGTACACCCTGAATTGTGGGGTCAATATCGTCCGCTCCGGCGATGGAGTGGCTAGCATCATCATGACGGTAAGCTATGGGCAGAATGGCTCCTAAGGATTGCTCACGATGCGAGGAGCGCGACAACCTCGGCCGGGGTGAAGCCAGCGTCGCCCATGCGGGCCAAGATGGCATCGACGGTCTCTAGAGAGAACGTCAGGAACTCAATAGTGGTACTGGCGCAAGTCCGTACGGAAGGGCTCGGGGACGGTGCCATCCGGAGCGGGGAATGTCGCATCGACACGGCCGAACATGAACGTCGGCTGAAGGACACCCGGGCACTTACTCAAGCTGACCGCGGCGGCGAATTGGATGCTAGGTTACATGTAAGTGGCGAGCTCGTAGATATATTCAGGGGAGGCCGTACAAGTCGCCAACCGAGATGTTGTGGGCGTTGATGAAAGGAGCCTCGAGATTGAAGGCGTCGGCGATCCCGAGGTTGGCGCCAAAGTTGAGCTCTGTTTCCCCGAAGATGAAGATCGAGCCGTCTGCGCCAGTACTGTCGTTCTTGTCAGACGCATTATGTAGGGTAAGATAAAATTTGATACCCCATGCTCGGGTCGCTGTTCGAAAAGCCAATAGAATCGTGGAAGGCGACACGCAGGGCGGTGTGAGCTGCGTCGGAACAGTCGTCGTCGGCGAACATGTTGGTCTGGATGTCTTCGAGGACAGGGAACAGAGCGCAGCAAGCCTCGTTGCTCGTCATACTTCCGTCGGGGCAAGTTACGCGACGAGTAAGGCCCGCTACAAGCGGTCGTAAGCTGGTAACACTTGGTCGCAGAAAGACGCCGCACCGTTGGAAACAGTAGCGAGAGCCGCGAAAACAGCGAATGTTGTGGAAAACATTGCGACTGGTTCAAAGGGTAGCGAAGCAAGCAGGCGAATGACCAGGTGAGGTGAGCCTGGAGATGTGGCTGGAACCTGTCCTCAATTTATACCCGTAGGCCCCAGCGTACGAGCGACTCACATAATCCAAACCCGAATACATTCCGAACCTCTTAGCAGCGAAACGTCCTCGGTCGGAGAAGCGTGTCTCTCCGGAATGCTCAACTGAGACTCTTCGGTGGTCGGGTACGCCACCGACGCAGTGGGAAGCTCCTGGGAAACCGCCGGCTACTGGATAATTTCGTCTGCGATAACATAACTGCCGTGTGGATGCAACATACAATAGTTTGACTCGACGTGCATCTCACCCGCCACGGCCGACTCGACTGGGTCTTTAGGGGGATGGCTAGCCAGCCGTGAGCACCGCGGCACGAACAGAATGTCAGCAGCGCACTGACCTCAACCTCAATCACGGATGCGCATCGAAGACAGTGTAATTCACATTTGAATGAAGCACTCCTCGACCCTGAGAAATGAGACATGATTTAGCTATCTCAGGTCAGTAATCGCATGGGACATACTTCGCTCGGTTGTTCAATGGCCATCATGATTGTTGAGAAACGGGGGATACCAAGCCACTTTACCCGATAGGCATTCTGGATGTCGACCCAACGCACTGGATCTAACCAACCAATGTCCATGGGCCTTGAGTCGGAAGAGTGAAATCCCTTGCATTTACCGGTGGTGCATGAACGCATTGAGATATTCAAGGAAACGTCCGGACGCGTCCTTCAAATGCCGGGGACACCAGTTCCACTAGCTCGGAACCGAAAACGTGGTGTCAATGTAAAGGCCCTGGATACCGGCGGTTATGATTAGTCGACCCAAATAATCCTTCACACGGCGCAATAATAGAGGCGGGGCTCGCAGATTTAGTACATTCTATCATTATCCCTTGAGAACGCACCTATATTTGCTTCATTCTATCCCCGAACTCCTCGTCGTCGCGCGGGACATCCGCGAGCGACGGAAAGACAAGAGGTAGTCTCTCCTAGACAGACGCTACAAACAGTTCCCTTCAGGAATGTCTCTAGGTATGTCTCTGGAGAATTGATCTCAGCGGGCTCAAAGCGCTCCGAAGTAACGGTTCGAGGACATCCACCCGACCGATAAAAGAACGAAGGAAAGAAAGAAAGAGAGAACGTATGTAGGGCAAAACAGTAATTGATTCTCGGACACACGTCGAGTTCCCTCAACCGGAGCGCAGCGCATGACAAGCATCTCGGGGAACGCTCTATTTCATTCATTATGATACATTCTTCTTGTTTTCTTCTTGGGTTTCTGGTGATACGTAACCTACTAGGCAGGTAGGTAGATGGGCGGGGGAATAAGTAAGCAGGTGAGATGTAGCGAGGGCGAGAGATGGAGTAGATAGATGTAAGGAGACGGATGTGGAGATGGCAGAGATAATTACAACAAGCGACGGTGGAGAGGAGAGGAGAGATAAACGACGAGGAGCAAGGATGCAGAGACGAGTACCAAAGGAAACCGTGTATGGTATCGGGTGAGGAGACAAAACAAAGCATACGGCGCGGCGTCGCGTCGCGCGCGCAAGCAGGCAGGGCAGGGCAGGCGCCTGCGCATCAGCAACCCAAGACGGGTGCAGTCTACAGTAGATCAGCATCAGCGACGCCCGCTCCCACTGCGCACGCCCGCACTCGCCCAGCTGCTCCCGGAAATCTCGCTCCCGGAAACCTCGCTCCCGGCGCTACTCCACCGCTCGAGGTCCTCGTCCCCCGCCTCGCTCCCGCCCAAGTCCAAGTCGACTTCACTCCCGGAGATGTCGCTGCCGGACAGCACGGAGTGGAACGACTCGGACGGATCTTGGTCGTGCGCGAACGACGACGCGTGGCCAGAGAGCGAGTGGAACTGCTCGTGCCCGAAGTCTGAGAACGGCGAGTCGGGGCGGGACGAGGAGGGCGCGGAGACGAGCTCGAGGTCGAGCTCGAGGGGGTGTGAGAGGGAGAGGGAGGGGACGGCGTGCGGGGAGCTGGCGGAGAAGAGGAAGGGGTCGGGGAAGCCGCCGCCGTTGTCGTGTGCTTGCGGTGTGGCGAACGGATCTTGGGTGGGGTCGGGGAAGGCGGAGGGAGGCGCGGGGGTGTGTGACGCAGAGCGGACGGGCGTCGGCGAACCGGGCTCGCTCGGCTCGGGGGTCGGCGGGGCTTGCGTTTGCGGCGGGGGCGGGGTGCGGAAGGTCGAGTGCGTGAGGGTGCTACTGCTGTGCGGCAAGGACACGGGGGCGGGCGTGGCGACGCGGCTGCTGAGGGTCGAGGTGGAGGTAGGCGAGGACGGGTAGGACGTGGAGGAGGTGGTCAGCCGGTCAGAAGGGTCGAAGAGGACGTGCGTGGGGGTTAGGGTGTCGTACGGGATCAGGACGTTGCTCTGCGATGGTATTAGCTTATAAGTGACGGCGTGCAACTCGACGCACCTCATCCAGCGTGGATCTACTCGCGCCCCCGTTATTCCTCCTCTGCCGCAAGCCCGCCGATGCAGACGTTCCGACGACGTCGACCTGGGCTCTCCAATGGCGCACCTCGTCCGCGACGAGACTCTCGAGCTCGTACGTGCTCTTCCCGTCGTCGTCCATCATGCTCGTCCCACCGTCCCCAGCGTCCGTCTCCCCTGCCCCACCCGCACCGCCCCCACTCGTGCTGGGCACAGCAACCGCACTCCGCCCTTTCGACGCCCTAGCCGCCTTCCGCGCCTTGCGCTTCGCGAGGAACTCCTCCGCCCAGCGCTCGACGCGGGGCGCAATGTGCGGCTCGTACACAAACTACAGCGCCAACAGATAAGCGGATTGACAGTAGTCAAGCGAAGCACACGAGGCGCCACTGACCTCCTTGAAAGCGACGCCGGCGGCGACGGTGCCCACGGCGGCGAGAACGTACATCGCGGCGACGGCGGGCGCGGGCATCGTACTCCTATGCCTATTCTTCGGTCTTGACGTTGGGATGGGGGAAATGGAATGGAAGGGAGGAAGGAGCGAGATCCGATACAGCTGCTTGCGCGTGTGTGGATCGCGCGGGCTCGGCACGCCGAATAAGCGCGGAGCCGCAGTCTCGATGAGGTAATTTTCAGGGTCTCCGCTGATCCTCATTGATCCTTGTGAAACGCCTGCTTTTCCTCCCAATTTCCTCCAGCGACTTCGAGTCTCTCTAGGTCTCGAGTCACTGGATGTGTTTTAAATCTCTTCAGGCGCACCCACGGCATCGGGACTCGGCGCTTTCTCAGGCGGCATTGACGACGAGATGACGAAGATGCTCCACGTCCAGGTATAGGCGACCCTCTGCAAAACACGTTCCAACAATTCCAAACTTCCATTCTAATTTCCCAAGACCAAATGAAATGAAACTGCGGCAGGTTAATACGTCAAGCCCTATCGATGAGACCCTCTTCGCACCTGTACCCTAGCCATGGCCAGACCCAGACACCCGCTATCGAGTGGACTTCTTCACTCTTGAGCGATCAACAGCCTCGGCGATTCGACCACAGCTGGAACTTCGGAAGAGGGCACGTTTGTCTGACTGTCTGTCCTCCCTGGACCTCCGCCCTGCGCAATGCGATGCAATGCAGCGAAACTCAAGTTCGGCTCCATCATTCCATTCCATTTGCTCAGTGCACCGCATGCATATGCATCACACCCGCCTGCCGGCCTGCATCGTGGTCGTGTTGTGTTGTGCCGTTCCTCTGTTCTATTATGTTCTTGGCAGTTCGATCTGCTCTGCTCTTCATTCAACACGCATGTGCATACGCTGCATGTAACATCAATCGAGTCTGCAAATCAGTCAAGACGGGATGAGTATGAGCATGCGTCGAGCAGGCCTAGGTGAAGATTCTCGTTTATCCATGAATGAATCGATGAAGTCTTATCTGCATGCATGCCACGGGATAGGCATGAACAAAATTTCGCCAGGCCTCGTGATATTTTTATTTGTTTAGTATGGACTCACACTTTGCTCTTTGTCTCTCACCACGACGTAGGAACCACCCTCTCGGTAATGATCGCGCTTCTCGCTCTGCAACTCGACACCTACTTATTGCCCGCATCACCTTGGCCGCCTGTGTCCACCTCTGGACAAACCATTCTTCGACAGCGTGTGCCGAATATCGAGTATTAATTCATCATCTCATCTCACTTTCCCCCTGCTTGATCAGGAGTCGGCCGTCCAGATTCCGGCCCACCAGGCTCCACATCTACATGCATGCGGCTCGGACACGTCTCGGGTGAATCCCAAACGTGACGCCGATTTGCAATGCTTTCACAACTCCGCACCTGTGTTTGGACCGGTAACTCATGCGCCCTTCTTCAGAAATTCTTCGCGCATCGTGGACTTCTGCCACTTCCACTCGTAGTTGTCCAGACCCGAAATATTGATCGTCCAAACCCGAGTGCGTACATTATCCGTTTGAGTTTCCCCCACCGACTCGCGCCCCACGTGATAGGGTTCCGAACTGAAAAAAACATTTGAGCTTGGACCATTCCTCGAACTTTCGACTATAGACAAGTGGTATACAAATCGAGTCCATTCGCCAAGTTATCTATGACGCCCAGACCATTTGCCCCACTCTAGGTTAAATTCAAATCAGCATAGGGATCCGGCGGCGCTTTACTGTCCGCGATCTTCTTCAGCGTAGCGTCCATGCTTTCCGGATCATCAACAAAGACACCGGTGAGCTCGCTAGTCGTCTGGATCGTGTTCTGTATCTCCAGCACGCACTGGGCCAGACTCCGTGCCGTGTTGTCGAACTGGAGCACACCGACGGCTTCGCCTACCAGGCTCCCCAAGGACGTGCTAACCTTTAGCGTCATGCTCTGGACATGGACTATGGTGGACATCAATGTGGTAATGTTGCCAAAATCACTGTCCATGATTGTGCCCAACGCACCGAGCGCCTGGGTGAGGCGGGCGCCTGCATAAATCTTCCGGGCCATCACGTTGACGGCGTCCTGGGCGTTGCCAGCTGACGTTTGACTCGCTTCCAGGACCTTGAAGGCGGCAGCGAGCGCGTTGTCTGCGCCTTCCTTCCCGGCGGGGTCATGTACTCCGAAACCTTCTTGCAAGAGGCTCCAAAACGAAAGCTGAAAGACCAGTTCAAAATGCGTCACACATACGGTGTGTATGGACCACTTACAGAGGCCCTTATCGCCTCGTTGACTTTACGCTGCGCCGTATCAACGGCATTTTGAGCGCTGCCTACAGCGGACTGTGCGGTGCTCAGCGCTTGATTCAAGGTATCCAGCTGGGTATGCAGGCCGGCCGCCGTGGTTTTCACGATAGTTAACTGCGTACTCCAGCGCTGCTGCAGTTTCTGCATGGTCGTGATCTGCTCGGTCAAGTCGGTGGCATCCTATAGTGCGCCATAAGACCGAGTCTCGTTCAACAGCGTCTCGCCACTCACATTCGATGCCCCGTTTAGTAATTCAGCCGCTGTGGCGTACAGTGCCATGAATCTCTTCTTGAGCTCGACCGCCTGGCCCTTGCATTTCTTGACCAGCGCATCCTCTGGGTCCTCGGTCACTTTGGAGAGGGCTTCAATTGAGCGGGTGAGGACAGTCATGCCCTGCACTGCCGCCTCGGCAGGATCCTGCATCTTTATAGGCCAGTCTGTCGACAGAGTCTGTATGGCGTCCACCACCGTCGAATCCTGTGCGGTGGCGGTGGCAGTGTCTTCCGCAAGAGTCAGCGCAGAGCTTTCAGGTCGGAATTCACAGGGAGTGCGGCAAGAATCGCATTTAAGGGCGCCTTCACGTCGTCTTCGATGTTTAGTCCGTGTCCGGTTTGCGTGGCCCCATTATCGAGCGACATCTCGATGGAGGGCAGGATAACGTCCGGCACGGTACAGAGGCGGAGCCAATAATGCTGTTGGCACAAACTCAATTGCCCCTCATTTCGGTCAAGATCATTACCATCGCTACGCAACACATCACGAAAAGATACGACACATCCCCGCAATGTGCGACATCTCGAATTTACGACACACCCACCACCAAGCAGGCTTTCATCGCAGATTCGGTCCAAGAAAAATGACGGTGACGGGGTCAATGACTTCGCTAAGTAAATCAATAACGAGCCTCGAGGTCTTCTATTGTTTTATTCCTCTCCTTGCTTCTCAAGAACCTCATTGGAATGAACGCAGAGTGGTGCACGTCTTCTTACCGTCCAGAATCAACCGCCTGTAGATGCTTCAGCTGACCCACTGTAAGTGCTCGTAACGCGACATTGTATTCAAAAGCCACAACGAGACCAATAGAGCTTCTCCTGTTCTCTTCGTTCCCACACCTTCCAGAAACCTCGTTGGAATGGGCACGGAATGGGGTAGGTCTTTTTCTACCGATTCGAAATTTCTAGAAAGCTTCAGATGCTCAAAACTTCCGTAATGCAGGAACCTGTTACCTCAAGTGAAAATCACAGCAGTACGATTTCCAGAACGTGCGACTTTCAGGATTGACCTCATTTAGGTGCTTCGACTCGCCCACTTTCAAGTGCTCGTACGCGAACTCGTGACCCGACATCACATTCAATCCGCCACAATTTCGTCGCAATGGACGCGGAGTGCTCTTCTTTTTAAGCGGTCCAAAAATGCCTAGACAAGAAGATAACGGTACGATCTCAATTTCTTTGTACTTCTGTCGGGGTCCTGGCTGAAGTGAAAAATACAACAATATTTCCCGAAAAGGCTTACATTTCAGGCTATGACAACATTCACTCCGCAAAATGGGTTGTGTGAGGTGCACCAGAAACTTACCTGACATTCCTGAAATAAGAGACAGAATAAGAACAATTGAAATGCTAGCTGACATGGAATATATCAGCGTGGCTGGCCTTGCAACATCAGGAAAAAACATCCTGAGTACGTCGCGCTCCA
This sequence comes from Mycena galopus ATCC 62051, assembly GCA_014925785.1. NCBI lineage: Eukaryota > Fungi > Basidiomycota > Agaricomycetes > Agaricales > Mycenaceae > Mycena > Mycena galopus. The sequence continues at coordinate 24,775 of WIQG01000228.1, read as the reverse complement.
TAGCCGAAATACCTGCGGTAGACCGGTAGACAAGTCCCCTTTATGTAGCTGTTGATAGCCGCGCGCCAAAATTTGATAGCAGTTGGTAGCCATCACGCGGTGATCAGTAGCATCTGGTAGCTCCTGGTAGCAACATGCTACCAGAGCTACTGGGGCTACTGGAGCTATGTGGCAGTCTGTTGCAGGCTTATTTGTGCATACCTTGAATGTTATTTAAATCCAGCTTCAATAAATCTCAAGTGTATGTATCAGAATGAGGTGATAATAGATATGTTATTCGACGAGCTCCTGTAGATACATTGTATTGTAGTGAGTCTTAGTCTCAAATACGCCAGAACGAAGACCGTGACTGAAGAGACAGGTAAGCATAATCAATCACCGACAAGTTCTCGCTAACCTACAAGTAAGCAGCCCGCACTTCGAATGCACGTGCGGAGCAATTCTTGAGGACATATGGCGGGCTGAGCAGCGCCGAAAGCGGATTGGTTCAGATAACGAAGATGAAGAAAAACATATAGTGCGCCCTCGTTACCGTCGTCGGCGTGTTTACTCCAGCGGGACTACGCATTTGATGTCGCTCGTGTCCGGTTACAGCCAACATAGTCCGGAAGCGAGCGCGTGCGTGCGATAGAAGCTTGAAGACAAGAGTAGGTTGGAAAGCCACAATTAATCGGTTGCTTGCGGATTGCGTGAGGGAGCGAGAGCGACACTTGAGCTTGATTTAAGCCAGACTTGAGGTTTGCTGCTCGGTTGACTGGACTTAACGCACTTGAAGTTCTTGAGGAGCTTGAGCCACAGATTTTTGCCCCCGGCATTCCAGCGGAGGAGCTTCGTTCAGCCACAGTATTTGCACATTGATTTGCTTGAGGCAGCGGAGCAAAGGGAGAGAAGGGAACGAGGGGGAAAAGTGGGGACGCGGATGGGAGAAAGAGAAGAGATTCACGTCGCAACCATCAAAATGATCAACGAGATGGCGTGCGCGCGGGCACGCACGGACCACACGTGTTTGATGGCTCGACTTGGGAATTTCTTTCATCCGAATCGCTTGCCGAGCAAAATTGCGCTTTGGCTTCTACCAATTCGATTCGGTATCAATTCTGTTGAGCTTAAATTCAGAACTGGAATGACCCGCGGCCAATGAGACTCCATGAGCACACTTGAAAAGCTTATATAACCAGCGCGCTAGCATGGACCTATTTCCAAGCTTAGACTCGGACATTTTGCTACTTGTAGACTTGACCTCCAGTTACTTGAGCAGTTCAACAATATGTCTTTGCCCGGGCCCACTGAAGGCGAAACAACTTTGTAAATACTTGGTGTCTTGACGGACCGAATGACAGGAGCTACAAATCACGATAGGATTGCTGTGGGAAGTACAGGTGCTATTGAAACATGGTGGTGTGCAACATAGAGCTCTGAATCGTTACGATGAGCTATCAAACAATCACGCTGCGCTACTGAGCGCTACCAGCTGCTACTGAGCTCCGGCTATCAGCTACCGGAGATATCTCGCGTCGATACCATAAGCGTGATTGACGTATCAATTCGGTTTTTCCTGATGAACTGACATTGTTCATATCAGAAACAGTTTCCGTTGTTCCGATACTTTTCCTGACAGACACTGATTAAATGTGCTTGACACCGCTCCTGACACTCAATGTGTCAGCCGAAATTTCTTTGGCACTCAAACAATAAGTATTAGGTACGGTGTCAGGTAGGTCCCTGACACAATAAGATTCGGGTCGGCTAATTCCGGATGATGGCTGGTATTTGTGCACCTGATTCTTATGTTTCTATTTGCGCGAAATAAATAAAGATTTGAGGCTCCGCGCGATCGCGGCATTGACTGCCGTAGTTCCCGATTTGGAAAGATAAGCTACATGCCTCGCACCACCAAGACCGACATACAGAATGACCTCCTGGACATCGCTGAGGTCTTCTTGACTGCGTCCCTGCTGCTGGATAGTGACGATGATGAAGCTGATCTGCTAGGATATGACCAAAATGAAGCCGACTATCTGTATGAAGACACTGCTGAAATTTTGGAGCTCACGGCACTGCAGTGGCTGGATATTTTGCAGTGCATGAGCGGAGATGGATCGCGTGGGCCTTACAACCAAATCCCGAAGTCTAGTGATTTTTTTTCCGTGTGTCTTCGCGCGCCAGATAGAGAATTCCGAGGACCTGTCAAATACGTAACTGCGGCAGTCGATGCCGCGATCGCGCGGAGCCTCAAATCTTTATTTATTTCGCGCAAATAGAAACACGGGCGAATTCCAGATGGGCAGAAAAGTTAAGAATTGACCACCCCTATTGTATCAACAAACTTCTTCCTGATATGTTGTCTTATACTTATTGTTCTAGTACGAAGTACACTGCACCTGATACTTGGAGTGTCAGGAGCATTACCAGGTGCAAGTACACTGCATCTGACACAGCAAGTATCCTCACAGCCGGAATTGTTCCTGACATAAGCCATATCAGTGCCAATGTCAGCCTAGCTGATCCATTGCATATCAGGTAGGATTTCCATTGCTATTATTCAGTCTCTTATACTAATAGTTCCAGATACCTTTCCAGTGCACCTGACACAACTCATTTGGTGGAGTGATTTCTTCTCTCGGGAAGATGAGTCACCATCCCAGGATTAGATAGCCGAACACGAACACCATGCTACAGTCGTCACAAGCGCGTCGAGCATTGCGCGTGGGATAGGTTGGCCGCGCCCTTGCCCACGCGCAGCTTGTGGAGCGTGTCCAGCGCCCAAGTCGTCTCAGCAGCCTCGCTCATGTCTTTGGTGGCTTGAAGCGCTTCACTGCATTCAGAGGGTTGGTAGGCAAACATCTGTCTACCACGGGTAGCCAGAGCGCGGCAGACCCAAGGTCGGCACACTCTGTGGAGGTTGGTCAACCCGGGCCTACATCCAGAATTGGTCCAAGACGAACAAACCTGCCGCGAATACCCGATTGTTGATCGTGTGATGTCAAATGCCACGATATTTTGCCCTGTTTGATCGCCTATCAACTCTTGCTGACGTCGTTTCTCAGAGGTTCCGAGCCGGCCTCTTCAACTTGGGTAGCGTACCAGTGCAGTGGATCCTGCTGTAGATCAGTCGACCTCACGCCAGCATGTGGCAGAGACAAAGGAGTGGACGAGGGCCGTTCCCTCTTGAGCCTTGGGACGACAGCGCTAGGCTGGGTCGACGGCGCAATCACATTATGTCATTAGGTAACAGCTTTTCATAAAAGATCTGACACTGGGTGCATCAGGGAAACACCACCCGCCTATATCGCACTACCGAGAGTCCCGTAGAGCGGTAGGCCCAAAGGCATGTACCCTCTATCATAGAGGGTACATGCTCTATCAGAGATCACTGTAGATCCCTAGACCCGTAGCTCGGTAGAGCCATAGAGCACCATAGAGCGATGTAGAGCACGTGTTTCTATGGTAGAGCGCCCATGGAAACGTGCTTCTCAATCAAACGGCGTTGCAGGCACCAGATCAGACAGAAAATCAGGCGCTATCAGGCGGGCTCACACGGGAAGAGATGTGTAAAAATATGTATTTTGAGTCTTGACAACGGGTACAGGGTAAACGATAGTAAGGGAAACCCACCGAACCAATATTCCACCGCAAGTCAATTTTTATTTGAGGCAGCACAGGGCAAGGGGCTGTCGGGATTCGAAAAACGGATAGGGGGTCGAAAAGATTTTTAAGGACCTCCCTCAGACCCCCCCCCCCCCCTCCCCCCCTATATAGGGAAGGAGTTTCCCACGGGTAGCGGCGGACCGGCGCTCCGGGTCATGTGCACATGCATCGCCACCTGATGCCGACTTCCCGGCCAACGCAAAATATATTCTGCGCACATCTCTTTGCATGTATATTAACCATTGGACATGGTATTTGAAGTCACAAACAGCTCAAATATGTACTTTGAATAATTTCTGGTACCCTTTTAAAGTCCTCCAATTGCAAAAATATTTTTGCACAGGCTATCAAGGCTAGTGGTAGGTTCTGAGCACCTCTGGGAACCTAAAACATGTCTTACAGAGCCTTCCATGGGTCCAAATGTGCTTCAAACATGATTCTGGCCAAGTTTGAAATCTACTATGAAAAGATTTTTAAGACCTTGGTCGGGACCCCCCCCCCCCCACCCCCTATCCGAAATTCGAATCCCGACAGCCCCTTGGCGCAGGGAAATCAAAGGTTCTTGCTATTGCGCGGATCAGCCGTCAGGTAAGAGCAGTGGGAGACGGCAACGAGTTCTAGCGCAGCTTGATAGTTGAAAGACAGTCGACCGAGCCAGCAATTGAGAATCTTGGAGTGATTTGAGCTGATTTGAGTAGTTGATGCTTGCATGCGACGAACTTCACTGGCGGGATTGAAAGCCGGGACCATTGCGCTTGGTGGATCCGGAGTCTGCGCTTCGTTGTGATGCACTTGGGGCATAACAGGAGGGAGAAGATGGAGGGGAAAAAGTAAGGACTTGACGCACCGCGAGGTATTTGAGTGATTGCGCAGCCGTGCTTCTCACGCACGGATATGTGTACGTACTGGCTGACCTTCGTCGAGGATAGGACGCGACGGCGCACCAGGAAGAGTCCAGAGTCGATGGGAGAGCAGGTCGCGATGGTAGACGACGTGTCTCTATGGCACTCTACCCGAGACACATCGGCTCTATCGGCGTCTACATAGTGATCCGTGATCTATGTTGGGGACGAGCCTCTACCTGACCAAAAGCCGTTTCCTGATGTGAATTATCGCTGTTGCCAAGGCACACGTTGAAATGAAGGCCCATACCACAGAACACCAGCAATAATGTAGAAATAAACATCGCCGAGGGCCGTTGAGGTTGGACGAAGAGGTCGGCAGGGTCTGCCGACCTCACCGTGCCAGATGGCGCCAAATCGCGCCGCACGTGTGTCGGCAGACTCTGTCTCCGCGTATCACGGATCTCGCCAATAGGCGGCCGACCGCGGCAGACCGGGTCTACCCGGGCCCTGAATGCAGTGCTTCGTCGCTGCTCCGAATACTACTAACCTCTCCAGCATACCCAGAGGATGAATGGTCATTCGAACTCGAGTCCTACAGCTGTGAAATGGCTTTGGATAGTGTGTTTGAAACATAAATAGGTGATTGCTACTTTACAGACCCCACTCTGTCGGTCTCTCATTCAGTGTGTGATGCAAAGGCACTTGTTGAGTCCATCGTTGTTGCTGTATGTACTCCCTTTTTGTGGAGGAGTATGTATGCTATTGGCTTTACAAATCGAACTCATATGCTCAGCTGATATCCTGTGCTCCATGGTTTGGTGTTTTCTACTGCTGGAATTGTCCGAACTCCACTGATTTCCCTTTCTGGGCAAAGCTATATCACTCACATCAGATCGTCACCAGTTGATTTCGGTGAAGTCCCTCAGAAGGAAACTATTCCGGGACATGCAACCCAGGTTGTAAGAAGTTTTCTCTGGGAAATATGTCAGCATTTTTAAGTTTCAATTGTAAGTTGTATCCAAAACCCTGTTGCTGCTCACAGTTGTTAACAAATAATTTTTATACCGTATATGTGCCATAGATGTGCCATAGATTGATGACTCGGTAGATATCAGCTGAAGACATCATCGCCGTGTGCGCAGCAAGTCATAGGTTACATATTCGCACAATCTATTTTTACAGAGCGGCGGCAATTTCACCGGACCAAACGTCATGAATACACTGGCTACGCCTTTATGGCAGTGGAAGATTCCCGCACCGTGTCATCTAGACATAATCTGGAGCACTGAAGCTTGTTAGGTCTTGGTCGGCCGCCAACTTTTTTTCCCAGAGACTCCCGCATGGGTCCTTCTCACATTGTCTCCGCCTAGCTACGATCTTGTTCAACAAAGCATGATCAGCGCCTGATGAGATTTTTCACCTGGAATAGAACGGGCGCCCAGAAAATTGGAGCAAGCAAACAGATGCAGTGATTGGAAGCGGATCCACTCCACGACTCGGAGGACCCACCACCGCATTCTCCTTCCCCTTCCCCCCATGGCGCAAGTGACTCTGGACGATGCAGCGATTGCTTACGGCCAGTACGACCCATTTCCTGGATGACTACTTTCGCCTTACTCTTCATAGTCGCCTCAATCGTGACTTCAATCTAGCTGGAATTGGTGAGAGCGAAGTGGGGGAGGGTCGACACCTTGATTGATTCTCTACAATAGTTGTGCTCGTATATGACCATATTTTGACTTTCGACTCGGAGGTCAAGTACATATGGAACGCGAAGCGGACGAGGACATCTCTCTGGTTCCTGTTCATTCGCTATTCTGCACTGGCCATCAGACTTTTCACTTTGGTCACTTTCGACTTTGGCGATTACGATGCCGACGTAGGTTCGCTTTAGCTGGGTATCAGACAAGCTATTTACCTGTATTTTGTCAGACGTAGAGTACACCCCTTTCCTGATCTCCGCAACCGTTAATGGGAGGGTGACAGGTGCAACAGATTGAACAGTGCGAGATCCTATCTGACAGTCATACAAGAGCTCTTCGTTGGCCGTAAGAAAGCCTGCTTGCCCTCCGAGAAAAGTCAACCTCATTCCCCTTCGCAGTAACACTCGTTCTTAGAGTCCTGGCCATGTATGCCTTTGATAAACTTGTCCTGGGCACTCTCGTAACAACGGCAATACTCTGTGTCGTGGTGTCTGTTGTATGGCCATTCTCCTTCACTGTTGTCAATCACATTGAACGGTAACTCAGTGGTGTGTATTAACTACCGGGGCACCCCTCGTATTCCCGAAGCCCATATCTGGATGCCTTACTGCAGTCTCCCACTCCTCGTATGTATGCATTCATAGCAGCTCTGCTCTTGCTCACAGTCTACAGACAAGTCCGTAGGTAGATTTCCCATCCCTAGAAATTCCCACTCAGAGTTAATTCTCCTGAAGGAGAGGCTGGAGCTTGGGAGGCACTGTAAGCGCAGAGCGTTGGACTTTCCCTTTCCCAAAATCATGTTCGCTTACGACTGTGCTGCTAGGCTCGCCGCGGACGTAGTGTTGCTTGTCCTCACCATTCTTCGGGCATATAATCACAGTCGTGACATCCCCACCGGAGCACTTTGGCGCGTACTGATTCGTGATGGTATGTTTCTCAACCTCCTGAAGAGGCACTTTGACTAATAGCGCATCCGGACATTTTCAGGAGCCATATATTTTGTGTTGAGTCGCAGCTCTCTTGGATCCTTTTCGTTCTACTTCAGCTGAGGACTGTCGTTCCATAGCGTTATCTGCTTAGCCAACGTCGCAAACATTGTTACATTCATTGTGAGTTACCGTTATCAAACGGGCTACCAACGAATATATCTAATCTCTTGGCATGATACTGTAGCATGGCAATGTCTGTGTCCCATGTGTGATTAGTATCTAATCAATTCCTGAGCTCATGCCCAGGTAATTACGGCGAACAGTCTCCCTGGATTTACAGTCAAGTGCGTACTCTGCGGCTCGGTTTATATCACTCTGAATCGCTTTCCAGGCTTTCAGTGACGATGATCTGCCGACTTATGCTCAACCTGCATGAGGCAGCTGAAATTACGGATCCAAGCTTGGAACCCATGACGACGGGTATCAGATTTGCGCACACCGAGGGAGAGGAATCCGATGGTGTAGTTTCTCGTTGAAAATTAAAAAATGGATTCTGAGATGGTAGGGTATACCACATTTGTACTCGCCAATTCACCGGTCCATAATGGTGAATACGTTGTTCCCCGTGCTGCCTTGAATTTGTTAAGAAAAAATCCGACAATGTGTCTGAAAACCACGGCAGCTTGAATATTCCAAGAAGGCTCGCCGAGGGCTATTTTCCCTCCTCAAGAAACTTAGAGAACTAGTCGTCTGGGTAGGTTAGAATACACGGGATTTACTGTGAGAACGGTGGACAAGTGAAAGCCAAGTTAGGTTGAGCACATAATTAATCCTGAACTAGTTATGTTTGGGCACAAGTTGTGAACTCATGAGGAGTTACCTTGGAACTGTGCCTTTTTCCAGTAACTGAAGTGGAGCGGCTTGGATAAAAATACCGAGTTGGGTACCAAATAATATTGCAACGCCATTACAGCCATAAACATGCTCCAATTACAGATCTATAAGGCGTACATTTTTCGAGATCCAACATGTTTATTATCTCGTGATTTACTTCTCATTGACATTGCCAAAGACCGGGAAATTGAAGTGCGAGATGCCTGAAATCAGGATCAAACTGGACTGAGGATGCTCGAGGCCAAGTCCACCGCAAGAAGAGGTTTTCTTTGTCTTCAAATTGAGCTTCAAGTAATACCTATACAAAGGCAACTCAAGCAATGAGGCAGGGCGGCCAGCCATCCGAAAATCATTCCCAAATGTTATCGCTTAAACCGTTTGTTTATCGTTTACCAAACTAAACAGACTGTTAATCCATTGACAAAGGGTCATAACCCTTTGAAAATGAAAACAGTTGGAGCCTTAATAGAAACGGTCACTCACGCATGTAGCATGTGGCTGTGGTTAGTTACGTAACTTACGTAGGGCACGCAGGGGGGACACAAATTAATAAATGATGGAGGGTCCCGAAGGCTCACATTTCAAGCTATGACAAAGTGTCTTCTTCCATGAAGACGAGTCCGGGCAAATCCGGACCAAAATCAGGGACATCTGTAATGGCTCGGTGATCTCCGCCACATGTTACAACCAGATGACCGGGATCTCTACACCGGCCAGACAATGGCTTTCGTGGGCGGGACTTGGCGGCGGCTGGAGGAGGTCACGACGAAGGGCCCATCCGCGTCTGCGCTGCGTTTGGCTGTCTGTCCTCCCCACATCAGGAAAATCCAAAATAGCTCCATAGACCATGGGGCAGTTATGGGAGGCTACAGGAGGCTATGACAGGCTATGAGAGCAGGACAGTGCAGTTATAGGAGGTTATGGGGGGCTATGACCGGCTATGAGAGCAGGACAGTGCACTATATTGTGCTATGGGAGGCTATGGTGATTTATGCATTCTGCTCTGGACATCTATGAAAACTAATCAATAATATTTAGAACTATGGAGATCTATCTGGAGCATTTGGGGCATTGGGAGATATCTAGGGCCCCAAATTGTAATCTCTTGTGTCTAATCTAACATTTCTTTTTGTTGCAATCTAATGCTTGTTGTTCCCCTCAATCTAATGCTTTTTCAGAAACCTTACATGTCCATCCAAAAATATACCCCAAACCAAAGTTGTAGAGCTCAATAAGCTCAATAGGAAGTGTCTAAGGCAATTTTATGATCCACAGCTTTGTTGGCCCACAACACATGAAATACTTTTTAAGAGCCAAGTCTTTTAAGTTACTTGTTGTGGTTGGACACTTCCACCTACCCCATGTACTAATCAGAATCCATTTATATGGCCTCAGTACTCTACTGGTTATGTTGCTGCCTCTTACATTTTGCCAGACCGCGAAGGTCGCGCGTTCGAACCCTCTAGAAAACACATTTAAACGGGTACTTGAAATTATGTCACGTCAATTCAATACATTGTAGTAAGTTATAACCACAGAAGCTAATACGAAATCTAATAAACTACAGGTTGTTAAAGTGGTCACTAAGAAGCAAAAGATTGGGCAGTATCTTTTTTTTTTACTCTATTGTGTCTATCTACTATGACGATGGGCTGTTGTGACCAGTATAGTTATGGCCACTATGATAGACAATACCTGCACTATGGTGAGCTATGGGAGGCTATGAATTCCAACACCCCCCCCCCCACCTTTCTCTCCAAGTGGCCTTCTGCTATGGCCGCTATGTCGACTATGACAGGCTATCTGGAGCTATCCAGCAACTTTGGATTTTCCTGATGCAGAACTGCGCCCTGCGCAATGCAGTGGAGCTTTGGATGACATGAAATGCACCTTTTCCCTCTGCTCTGCTCTCCTGTTCAAAATCCTTTCATCCAGCACACACGGACGCAGGCTGGCGTGGCCCTAGGCCTATGCAGCATGATTCCCTTCTCATCTGCGCGTTGACTCCGCGTCCAAGAATCATAGGTCAAACGAACCTCAGTGTCGCAGAAATGTATGAGGGGACACACACCGTAAACCACGGCTACCGATGGAGAGCAATTGGAACTTGCAGTGGATGACTCGAAGACATAGGTTTGTTCTACGGCCGAAGGCAGGGACTCACCCGGCTCGGAGGGATGATGGATAGTCGGTAAGCAATCGTAATTAAAAGCACCGCGAATTTGTAGGACCGGACCGCATTGTAAACTGTTCTTCGCCGATTCCGTGCATCTCCGCGAGCTCCTGCGCCTCCTTGTCCGCCGCCTCCTTTGCCTTGCGCGCTTCCTCGGCCCGCGCCTTCAGCTCCATCTCCTCCTTCTGCCACGTTGTGCTCACTTCCACCGACAGGCTGCGTGCCGTGCGGAACGTCGAGTGCTCGTCGACATTTAACACCACACACAGCTGTGCCCCACCGCGCACCCGCACATCCGGGGCGACGTGCTGCGCATCGACAAAGTCGCTCCACTGCTCACCGCCCGCGTTGGCCTTGGTTGCCAGCGTGGTCGTGAGGCAGAGCGCCGTCGCCTGGTCGACCATGCGGGGTCCAACAGCCCCCGGCGTGCCGGGGCGATAAACTCCCAGGGGCTGGCGCGCAGAGACAATGTCTTTGGGGAGCGCCGCGGTAGTGATAAGGACGTCGGTCTGGAGGGTTGCATTGCCCTCGTCCGCGGTGGTCGCCTATTTGATGAGGTAGTTGACGGAGCGGAGCATCGGGTTGGGAATCGCGGGAGCGGGTACGGGGAGGCAGAGGGTCTAGGCGTCGTCGCGCCACGTGTTCGCAGCGCTGGAGAGGGCGATGGCGGGCTCCTCTTTGAATGAGGTGTAGGTGTGCACTAAAGCTTCATCGGCGTCGGCCGCGAGCTGCGGGGGAAAGTCCGTGAAGGAGCCGTCCTTCGCGGTCAGGACTGGGAATACGCGAGTAGTCTGCGCCCTGTGGAGGACTAGAGCCTGTGGCGAGGACAGGCAAATTGGTGTCGCAATGCAGGAAGCTGCACATATAACTTGTGCGTGTTGGGTCTTGGGGCACATTTTGATTGTTAGGGTAGGGTGCTGAGGTGTTTCGGGGAAGGAGAAGCGAGTTGTTCGTTGCACCTCTCACTAATCTTTGAGCCTTTTTATCATCCCCTCGACGGCACTTCTGATCGTCTGCAAAAAAATAGCGCTGTTCGTTGCAAACTGAATTTCGTCCCCATTTCACGACCACGTTCTGCAGCCATGCATGACCTGCGATAAATTTGACACCTGCAACACGTTAGATAGCAGAAATGATTGGTACTTAGGTAAGGGACTTCCTTCGACTATTTGTCTCGCTCTGATCTCCCCCCCCCCCCCCCCCGGGAGACTTGGTGCTGCTGTTTTTGACTACCGGGTATTGCTCAAATAATTGCCAACCAAGGTACTAGGAACTCTGAATTCAGCGTGATTTACAACGAGATGCACATTCAAAATCGAAGTTGCGTGCTCCAATTGGACCCGCTGGGCAACCATTAAGGTAGTTGATAGATCCCGCACTGCATCACTGTATGCACAGACTGCCTGGTTCAGACCATCTACAGCCCCAGATGCCTGGTAAAACTGTAGAAAAATATCCCCGAGTATATTCAGGCACCAAGCCCTGTTGTCATCGCTTTGGCAGCACAGCAGAATCCTTTCATGCATCGCCAAAAGCTGCAGGGCATCCACGGAAAATTGCGTCCTCCCGGACTCTTCATACATCTTCTGCAGCTCACTTGCTATGCCCCAACCCTTGACTGAAGCAACTGTAGATGACTCAGGCAGTAGTCCGACATTAGGTAGGGAATCTCACTTGTATTGTCTGCTATGCCAATGAGAACCTTCTTGTATGGCAACTTGGAAACTGAGAAAGTAGCACTGAAGTCGAGAGAAGGGCCATCAGGATTCACTTTCTTGAGCTCCCGATGGAAGCCTACATCGTAATCTTCAGTGATGATACTCAGAGTAAGGGGACTACACCTACTACATCTATTTGATTCCACAGATCCAAGGATTTCACCTCGCCCGATGTCAACATAGCCGACCAGCCGTCTTCCCTCTGCTTCACTCTGGCGCAAGACTGCTACTGAGAAACTAGGAGCATGGGCTGGGCTGAGAAGTGGTGAGGTTCAGTGAATCATAAGTGTCTTTTAAACAGGCCAATACACACTCACATGGTACACCCAAGCCCAAGTTTCCAACTCTTTTGATCCTGCTCTGATGCCACCGGCACGGTTTGCAGGAAAATATTCTCCTCAATGATGAGCTGGGCAACCATTTTCGTGTCACCCGGAAGATCATCATGTGGGTTAGTCAAAGACGTAACACGGATACCTGTAAGAAATGACTAAGTATGGTTTGACAGCATGAACATAGACACGTGCTTACTGTGAAGCTGAATGCTAATCAAAGGACATGAATCCAATCAACGGTCTCAACAGGAGGTCGAGGATACTCACACTGTTCTCAACTCGGACATGATTGCGAGGGGAAAGGTCAAAAGGCTTGAAGGCGAAGAAGTCGATCTTATACATTTCTAATGTCCGTGCCCCACCAACGTGGCCTCAAGGTCCTGTAAACCTATGGGACAATCGATACCGATCACTCTTTACCAGTTGACCAGAATCTTAAGATAGATTTCCAATATCGGTATCTGCCACGTTGAAAGCATGCCCCGAATTGGCAACGCAACGTACAGTTCCAGTGGCGTCGCTCCCAGCGCTTCCTTTGGCGTCTATCTCGCAACCCGAGTACAAGGCGCGGCGGGAAGGTAGTTTCCATTCGAAACCTCCGTGCAGATAGACTCCTCTCGACACCAACGTCGGCAAACCTCACTCTGGCGGTGTGTTGCAGGATATCATGCATACATGCGTGAACCTCACCGTCCTGTTAGTTTGGCACCGAACCCCAAAAATACGAGCTTTAATCACACAGTGGGACAGCTGGCTGACGGCGGCGTTTTCATTTCTCGCTCGCAATGGGCCATCACGCTGTGTAAAGCTGTAACCTGCTACGTGGAGGGCTGGACACCACAACTCGAGATGCTGAGACGACTTAGATTAAATCTAGGCGGCATGGATGTTCCAGGATTAAGACATGGACTTTCAAACGTGAAATTTGAGGGACATGTGTCATCAACTTTTTGGCGCAGGACCCCGGTCCCCGGCGCGCTCACAGAAGCTGATTGACGGAAGAGCGTTAAGCGCCGACAATGAGCACCGATTAAGATTTGTTGTGCAGCGTGCCGTGAGGTGCAGACGGTATGCGGAACGTACGTAGTCCCGTAGTCAGGCAAGAAAGGCTCGGGAAAAGGCGAGTAGTGCTGGCCAAAAATACGATACGGAAAAATATATTTTGAATATATTCAAATACACATGAATATGATACGGCCTTACACCCTCCCACTGAATATGAATATGGGTGAATATGAATATGATATGATATGGATATGATACAATATGGTGGTCAGCGTATTCAAATATATCTGGATACAGATATATACCACCCAGGTCGATGCGGGTGCCAGTTCCAATTCCAGTACCATCACCGTGCAAAATATGATCTTTGCGATGGCCATGGTCCTGAAAGCCACGCTGGCTTTACCAAAAGTCACGGCGGCCGTTGACGGGAAGGACAAAGTTGATTTGTATTGCGGAAACGTCTCTCCCGTTGCGCCGGACTTCGATGATCCTCTGAAGTGGTGGAAGGTCAGTTTTTTCCCCCTTCTTCCCACTGTTCCCAGGATACGGCGTTGAATTTTTCTGGCAGGAGAATTCAGGCACATTGAAATACATGGAGTTCGTCGCACGGGATATTCTCGCCATTCCCGGTGTCAGCATCTCTGTTGAGCGCCTCTTTTCGAGTTTGAAACACACTCTGTCTGACCCTCGGTCGTCCATGACCGCGGAAACAGCGTCTGCGGATATTGTTACAAAGGAGTGGTTGAAGTCGGGGCTTGCGGAGGGGGTGAACTACACGGATTTCATCAAAATTGACGAGAAGTAGAATATATTTGAATATATTCATATCATATTTGTATTCAATGGCCTCAATATGAATACGATTCACTAAGAATATGATATGGGGCCCTTATAGTGAATATGATACAGATATGAATATGATACGGAATTTTCGTATTCATATCATATTTTGGCCAGCACTAAAGGCGAGACGGCTGTCGATCAAGTGGCTGTGATGCCGTTGTCCTCACTTAGCACGCCTACGCGCCAACGCCGCCTATTTCTCAGTCTCCACGCCATGCACGGGAAGCAGGCTCCTCGATCTCGACGTGAACGGTGTCGGATGCAGGATCCGACGTCAGTCCTGCCCGCTTCGCAGATGGACGCCGTCCGCTGAATGCTGAGCCCGTGCCGTCCGCCGTACGCATGCGACATCCTCCTTGGTGCGTGCCATTTGCGGCGTGTACACGTGCACGTGTGGGCTAGCACTATTTCCGACACGCGCCCCTCGCACCCCGCCCGCTGCTTCCGTCGAAGCTGTCTGGATCTCTATCTCGAGGCCGATGCCGAAGCGCTCGCCCCCGCACCCCACTACTCCAGGACTGACCGGCCAGATACTGAAGGAAAATCCGCTGCCACCCGCGCCGTTTTTCATGCACCCGAGCCTCATCCTCGGCGCTGATGTTCGTCGTGCAGGGAGCGTATCCGCCGGATATCTGGCAGTGCTGCTGTGCAGCACTCGAACGCGGTGCGTGGCGTCCCTTGATTTCAGACCTGGATTCCTTCCGCTCATCATACTCATTTCCATCCTCCTATTGTGCTGTACCCAATTCGAGCTAATTCTGCGACCGCTCTCGGACCGCGCCTCCAACGATACTTTAATACGTCCCCACCGTTCGCCGACGCCGACCCGACGCGGGCCTCCACGTACGCCGTCATCTAGTGTCGCCGTGCGTTGTCAGTTGTCCATGCCGTCTCATGCCTTCGCAGACTGACGCCAACACCGAATACATGCTCTCGCACGATGGCGCGTCATCTTCAGCCTGGCTATCCTATCGTGCGTGTCGTCCTCCTGTGCTACTACGTCTCGACCTCGCCCTTGCGATGCGATCTCACGGTAAATGTGGCTTCCTTGGCAGCCCACGCAATGTCCTAAGAACCGCCGCACGCCCACGCATCCTGCGCGTGGTGCTCCGTGTCGCATAGGCGAGACGACGCCGCGCCATCATCGAGGCCAAGCCGTGCCTTTGACACCACTGATTCCACAAAATTCAATCAGCGACGTCAGATATGATCCACCACGGAATTCTCTGTAACTCACGGCGACTCGCCTAACCGATGCCGACACAACGGTTCAAATTACTCGTTAAACGGTAGCCGGATTCATGGTTACCAGGCGAGCCGTATTACGGCGCTTGCAGCAAACAGCTCCTTTTTCGAGGTTTCCCTCCAGCGTCGTTCAGCTCGGCCACGCCGCTATATTTTTTATGGCTTATCAACCCCACCCGAAGAATCTTCATCTTGACGTTATCGGACGGAGCTTGCTTCCGTCATATATAAGTGAGCCTTTTTGTTTCATCCTCATCAGTTAGATCTCATGGACCTCTCTGCACGTGTAATACTGATATTGCTCGCTTCGCTCTCAGCTTGTCTTGGGAAGCTCCATGAAAATGTTACACAACTACCGGGACTCAACTACGACTTCGTCATCGTCGGAGGTTCGTCTCCGCCCGCCTTCAAAGGGTTTATTTTACTGAGGTTCAGGGGAACTGCGGGAAACGTGGTCGCAAACAGGTTATCTGAAAACCCTGCGTTCTCAGTACTTCTTTTAGAAGCCGGAGGATCGTGAGTGGTTAAATTCTACCTCGTGACTTCCATTGCGAGTCGTTTGTCAGTAATATCGGTGGCCGTGATTCCATCGTCCCGGAGGATCGTGAGTGGTTAAATTTTACCTCGCGACTTCCATTGCGAGTCGTTTGTCAGTAATATCGGCGTCCGTGATTCCATCGTCCCGGGACTGGTTGAGGGCCTTTTTAATCCCGGACTGCCATACACCTGGTATTCTCAAAGTCTCTCGACCAACACAGTCAACTTGAGCACTTCAGGAATTACGTCACGACCCCTCAAGTAGCTGCTGAGAACAGAGTGATCCCATATCTCAAAGGACGTTTGCTCGGCGGATCAAGCAGTATCAGCGTGTATTCGTTCTAATATCTCACTGGGATCTATCGAATTTGGGTGATGATACTGCTAGACGGAATGTGGTACACACGCGGGAGTGCCGACGATTTCGATCGGTACGCCAATGTCACTGGAGATCCAGGATGGGGTTGGTCAGCTATGCAACCGTACTTCCGCAAGGTCTACGTTTTGTTTCTATTGCGTTTTCCAACTCAAACCGGGAACTTAGAACGAAAAATGGACTGAACCGGCCGATCATCATGATACTTCGCATCAGTACGATCCGGCGGTTCACAACACAACAGGAATCAATTCGGTCAGCTTGCCGGGGTACCAGTGGCCAGTGTTTCCTCGTATCATTGAAGCGACCGTTGAAATGCCGGAAGAATTCCATTTTGTGCTGGATTACAGCGCCGGTCAGCCGCTTGGTGTTGGCACGTCCAAAATACCGTATATTGAAAAATAATTAACACAGTCAGGATGGGCCCAAAATACTATCGGTCACGGTGCGCGGCGTAGCTCAGCAATGTCGTATCTGGCGGCTCCATTCATTGACCGGCCCAACCTTGACATTCTAATCAACGCTCAAGTCTCCAGGGTCCTTGCCGCAGATACTTCAGGTGGTGATCCACATTTCAACCAGGTTAAATTCACAAGATGTAAAAGGTAGTAGCAAAATGACTCACTGCCCATCACCTTCCGAAAGAGTTTCTTCTGGTCAATGTCTCAAAGGAAATTGTAATATCTGCGGGTTCAATCGGGACACCGAAGATATTATTGAATTCCGGCATCGCAAATAGGACAACTCTCGCCGGCATCGGAATTCAACTGGTCGTCGACCTTCCGTCGGTCGGCCAGAACCTGTCGGAGCAACCCTTAGTTATGAACAGCTGGTTTGTCAACTCCACACTTAAATTTTCGAGAGTTAGACCCAGAACGCAACCCAACTTTCGGAGGGTCTCTATCAATGGAATCACACGAGAAGGGGTCCCTTGGTGAGCAGCGTTGCTGGCGCACACATCGCGTGGCTCCGCCTGGATGGAAATTCCACAATATTTGAACAACACGCCGATCCCGCCGCCGGAAATGAGACACCGCATATTGAATTACAGATCACCGTACCTCTCTCGGGCGTCCCGCGAATAAGTTTTACAACCAACTGACAACTTTTAGAATGGTATCATTTCTGAAACTAATTCTTCCTGCGGAAGGCGGTAACATCGTTAGCTTGAATACCGCTGTCGTTTCTCCCGCCAGTCGTAAGTTTATTATTTTATTGTGTAGTAATTTGGATGATCATTTTTTGGGGGGGTTCAGTTTCCCTGAATGCAACCAATCCTGGGCCCTTCGTTTCTCCTCTGATTGATCTAGGATTGTTTGTCGACGATTATGATTTATTCGCTATACGTATCGCGGTGAAGAAGGCCGTCAAGTTCCTCTCCGCGAACGCCCGGGAGGGCTACGTTATCCGTCCACTCGATGATCTCGCCCAAGCGCTGACGTCCGACGATGCCCTGGATGTGTATCTCCGAGAGACCGTATTCGGGGGGCTTCATCTGGTGGGAAGCGCGGCGATGTCTCCCAAAAACGTGACCTGGGGCGCGATTGACCCAGATCTCCTTCTTACAAATGCGACTAGTATAAGAATTATCGATGACTCGGTTATGGTGAGCAAAAGGATTGCGCCAATGTAACTAGCTGACTGGATTTGGGGCAGCCCTTTGTTCCCAGCTGCCACACTCAAGCGCCGACGTACTCTATTGCGGAGCGAGGTTCCGACTTGATCAAACAGAAGTGGAGGTAGAATATTATTCGACCGTTCATCCTTCCCAGGTTCAAGTTTCCAAATTCATGGAAGCCGGACTTGATGATGTATATATTTGAGCTCCAACTTTTGCAGACTAATACCGGGGGCAAAAGCGGGTGCATGTAGCACCCACATGTGTTTGACGCCTACACCAGATAAAGAAAAGAAAAAACAAAAGAGGCCATCTGACTTGCGGTTTCCTGACTTCGTCGATTTCGGGCTCGCTCACATCGACATCGTAACCCCGAAATGCTACGCACACCCCCAAGCCTCGCTCACACCTTTTCGAGGCTCGAGACTGCTCTAGATCGCCACCTCCTGGTCCTCTATGTCCAAAGCGAGACCATACACTCTGGAGACAGCACTCGGATCACTTAGAGGCGTTATCCTCTTGTCAATAATTCCACACTTCTTGTCCAGCTGAAATTTGTAACGTAGGTTCGCATCACGCTCTCTTGTCCCAATGGCATTTATCACATACGTATTCGTACTCATCTCACTACTGCACGACGGAACGACCTGGTTAATCTCAAAAGCTTATATTTCCATAACACCGCCAAAATGCATCTCAAAATACTCCTGCGCAGTTTTTATCGCGTCATGTTCTATGAGTTGAGCTTGCAGTTCTTGAGCTACGAATGGTCAGCATGAGTACGCAGACAAGTACCACCACCGACATCGAATATAACCTCCGCGTTTCTTTGGCTTTGCTTGTGCAACAGATTCTGTATTTACAAACTAGCCGCGCGACTTTCTGAGCACTTGGTAAGCTTCCAATCGGGAAGGAACCTCCTCTGGTTTTGTTCCAAATGGTAGCAGGCACCCGTCATGCCCCACGGCTCGCTAAATTAATCAGTGATTCTACTCACTTGCATTCGTGGAATTAGTTTGACTCGCAGCTCCAAATGTCCTCCGGCTTATGTCTGGGTGCAACGGTGACCGATGTGGGTGCCTTTGGAAATAAGCCACTCTGCTCAAACCCACGGCCAACCAAAAGATCTCCTCCGGCTTGTGTTTCGATGCAACGGCGACCGGCGTGAGTGCCACTAGTGAAATCTGTATAGTACCAAGATGGAAGAAGCAAACCGAGGAACATATCACGAATGAAGGAGCTAGAATATTGACGTCAATAGTCAATGGACCGAATTACTGTCCAAAATCATTCAGGGAAAGAAATCCACAAGCGGCGCAGGCAACCCATCCAGTGGATCTGGAAAAATCAAGCGTGAGTACTGAGCAGTACTGAGCCGCAGAAGGTTTGGTTTTGCTTCAAGGAATGCAGGCGGCGTATCCTAGCGGCAGGTCAGTCTGCAAAGTGGCAAAGGTCAACCATAGTTCGCCTGAAGGTGGGGAGAGATTGAGAGGGCAGTAGGAGATCTGTGGAGACAAAATCTGGGAATCGAACTTGAGACAAAATACGACGCGAGCAATGTGGGAGAGGCAGCAAGAGACCGTCGAAATTGCTACTGGGGGAAATCAGCGCCAGTGACTGGTGATGGAGTTAGCTCTAGAGATTAAAGATTGAATTCCCGATGCGACCATGGATGTCTTCGGTAGGTATAGAATTCATGAATCAATCGTCAGACGGTTTAGATGATTTCTGGTTTGTGGTTGAAACTCACCCATAGATGACAAAACGGACGCGAATTCGACACGGACTGAAACCAAAGGCGATGCTCCAAATATTCGGTGCTCGTGTCCTACGCGGAACAACGGCCGGGGCGAAAATCTAGAGGTGAGAGAGGATGATGCTCTGGAGCATGGGACGCTACTTTTTATCACACGAACTGGGAGATCGCGGGGAACTGAAGCCTAGCCTTGGAGAGCGCAATTGAATTTATGTTCTGGGCTAACCATGTACCGCTTTCAACTCCTGTTTGTATTCCGGGAGCTGGAGTCCTGCCTGTGCGGATAGGGATATCGAAATCGGAAGTGTTCAGTCATTTGGAAGGCAGCGAAAGGAACCAAGAGACCAGGATCTCGGCAGGGTGTGGATGGAGAGCGTTGGTAGTCAGCGAGCCGTTGATCCTGCAAATGTGAGGTATCAAGAAGAGTACACGATTTATTCAAGTATAAATACAAAAAGGTGCGATGCGTCTTTGGGACGGTCACCACTGAGCAACTCTTGAAATGAGCTGCAGCATGGCGCCGATGGGGCGGTGTAAAAGGTGAACAAGCAACTCTGCCGCAAATTGAAGCATGCGAGACATATCGATTGCGACCATTGCGATTGATACGATGAGAAGAAGCTTGAGGTGGGTTATTGGTTGTGCTGTTGTGGACTCAGTATATTGACGTGGTATCAAGTGTTTCTCCGACTCCAGGCAAAGCTCAAGCCATTTATGCCTCTACAATCCCATCTGCTTCACGATTCAAAATGCTCCACTTGCAGTCCCGTAACTCCCACGTCCAATCCCCATACATTGACATCTACCTTCAACCAAAATCTGTGTCTGGATTGGGGTCTTGATCCACGATTTCGCAACCTCAGTTGGGCGCTCACCGCGTTGGGATGGGTGCGGCCTGGGTGAGATGTGGAGGATGTTTTCTTGGCTTTTTGCTTGTTGTATTCATTGGAGATCTGGCAGCGGGGACACTGCCTTGTGGGTTGTAGGCACATGTGGCAGTGGGCTCCGCCCCCTCCACACTCATCGGCCGTGTTTGGTAGCACCTTCCATAGCTTAGATCATCACTTGTGCTTAGCCAGAGCCTTATTGAGTGCTTTGCACGTGCCCCCAGCGATTCAGAGCGCTCCCGGCTAGTCCACTGCGAAATTCAACTTCCGTGTGGGGACATTCGCTTCTATCTCTGGATTTCGTGATATTACTTGTCTGTGAGTTTATGGGTTTTTCCTCCGTACATACAAACTTCCGAGCCTCCAGTACCTCCATCTACCTTTGGGTCCGTCGGAACCTCCGGAACTCCTCTCGGAACCTTTCCGGCAGTCTTCCATCTGTTAATCAGCAGCTCTGTCTGTCTTATTCCATCCGTTGATGATGCCTTCCATATCTTTGGAACATGTGTTATTCATTTCTGACTCTCCAGGACATCTGGTCTATGGAATCCTGGTTGCCCCACATTATTGATCCGTTGATCGAATGTCGGATTGGCACTAACTCACTCCTCCCAGTATCTTCCGAGAATTTAGTGCACACATGACCGGATTTTGCCTAGGCTTCTAATCCCCCAGCTTATCCACAGCGATCGGATTTTGTGTTTATCGTTATGCCGGCAATACTAACGCCATCATCAAGAGGCCCTTCAGTGTAGTTGTTCCCTCTGGAACAACTTCCAAGAATTGGATCCTTCGGACTCCCGTCCCACCTCCTTGGAAGCTTGGTCGGTTCTGAATCTCTGAGATTTCGGTCTCACCCTTCTGAATCCTTGGTCGGATTTGGACCCTTGACGACTTCTGTCCCCAAATCTTCGGACTTCCAGCATTGCCGTCTTCCGAACCTCTGCTCATTCGAGGCTTTCGGCACTACGTCCGTTTCCCTCTGAGGGTTTGGGGTTAGGGTGAGGGTAGCCCTCTACAGTGGTTGGGGGGTCCTTTACACACTGACGTTCCTTTACACACTTGCAAATAACTTCCTCAATTCTCCACCAAATAATCTGGGATTTTAGGGTCATATGCTCCCATACACTGTGCATCTCAGAAGAAAAATTCAGAATTTTCGGTCCGACTTTCGACCGTATATACATCAAAAATTGGCCAATTTGGAAATATGTACCTTTTGAACCAAAATTTGCTCCTCATGTAGGCCAGAAATGGGGCTCGTTCTTTTTTGGGCCGATAGATATGAATATTGGGCTGTATACAGCCAATTTAGGGAGTTGTTGACGCTGAGGTGGGTGAGAAATAAATGTCACTGTGTGATGGACCACATGGGCATGACATCGTTTTTCCATCCCCTTCCGATCAACTTTCCTCAGCGACACTATGGCATCGCTCATTTCTTAGAGCCCGAAGATGGTTGGATGCACCTTATCAGACCGTGTTAAACACCAAAAGCTACGCTGTCACGAAAATTCAAAGTTACAGGATGCTATAGATGAGTATAAAATGGAGCAGCAAAAAGAGGGGAAGAAGAGAGGCCTGCGACCCATTGCTGCCAAGCATGGTGTGAATTTCAAGACTCTCGGAGGGTGATCAATTAGCGCGTTTAACATGTCAAAACAAAATCTTGCCCGCTGGGAGGAATGTGTCCTCGTCGACTTCATATGTGAATCTGCTGATTGCGGATTGCCGTTCACACAAGAATATCCAGGCCCACGCGAACACGATCATTGCACATCGTGATGTGCTCGGAAAAGCTGTGGGAGAATGGTGGGTTGGTCGATTCCTGGAACGGTATCGAGACGAGCTCCAGACTCACTGGTCCAAATCCCTCGCAACGGAGCGTGCGCGGTCCTTGAATCCGGAGGCCGTGAAGAACTGGTTTGATCTGGTAGAAAAGCAGTGTATCAGTCAGGGAATAAAGGCAGAGAACATATACGGTATGGAGGAGAGTGGGTTCCCAGAGGTTGCATGGCTGAGTGGTTATCCATGCACCTTGGTCTCCGGGTAAACTAGAGATCACTGGGCCATGATTTTGCATGGGTTCGAACCCCAGTATAAGCAACAAAACTCTATTTTGGAGGTTTAGTGGGTATTACCGTGATTGGACATGGTTGAGTCCCACACTGTTCGGCATTTGCCGTTCGTGCATAAAAGCATTCCTGCCATTGGTCTGAGGTCATAATATTTGTCCCTCAAACATTTACGGATCAAAGGGGCTCATCTTATGAGTTGCCGGAGATCATGACACCTAACGGTGTAACGTACAATCAAAAAAAAAAAAAAAAAAAAAGAGAGTGGGTTCCCACCTTCCAATCAAGGACGACAGCGTGTCGTCGGATGCAGGGGAACCAAGACCCAACACAAAGCCAGCAGTGCTAACCGTGAGAACGTCACCATGCTTGTAATGAACTGTGCTGACGGGACCACATTGAAGCCGACCATCATTTTCAAAGGCAAAAACTTCATGCAGAGATGGGGTGATGACAATGTCTCTGGCACATCGTAAGTATGCATACATGTCCGTGACACTAGCCCAACTCACCTCAGATAGGGTTTGCATGTCTGATAATTGTTGGACAGATGACGAGCTCGCATATCCGCCAAGCAAGCGCATGTGACTCCTCGGCTTCGGTCTGGCTAGCACATCCTCAGGCTCGTTTCTCGTAACGAAGGCTAAAATTACGCACCTCGAGATTGACCAATTGGACGTGCCAGTCTTTGAGCGCATTCCAGATCAGTTGCGAAACCCAGATTGGATGGTGTTGAACCAATCCATTGCGCTGACAGATTATTCACGACGGGGGCTGAAAATACGAGCAGAGACCTTGGACCAAGAGCTTCTTGATGCTCGGTGATTGCTGCGCGCACATGCAGTAATATCTGAGTGCCAAAATGCTCAGCTTGTCGTGCAGAACTTGGGCATGGGGAAGCTCAAGGCCGCACTGTTCGAGAAAGAGAAGACGAAGAAATCTGACCATCGGATTTTGTTCCCAGGTGGTGAAGGTCGAGACCTCACTGCTCCTGAAGTGATTGCACAGAAACGGGCGATAGAGGATGCCAAGGAGCATGAGCAAGAGGAGAGGCCAACAAAGAAGGCGAAGCGGGAGGCAAAGAAAGCAGAGAAGGCACGGATTGAGGTAGAGTGGAAGGTGTTCCTTGTTGAACACACTGCGGCAGTCGAGGCATGGGCGGAATGATGTGTGGAGTTACAACTGGCTGGGATAAAGTCCAAGGACCTTCCCAAGAAGCCTAAAAGGCCTCTCAAGCCAAAACCGAAGGATTCCGACAATGAGGAAGAGGAGGACAGCGACGCCAATGATAGGGGTGGCAACTGATGTGAAGTGCCACACAGTGTGTAGTGTGTGACAAAAGTGATCTCCGCAGAATTCGACATTCATAAATCATCATGTGCCCGTATAGCCTCACCTTTTCGTCCGAACACTGTTCAGACCCTACGAAACAGCCTTACCAACTTTGTTTCTCGAGATTCAACCCACAACCAAAGATATTCAAGCTATATATTCTACTGTGTCAAGGACCCCCAACACTGTATCTGTTGGAACTCCCGGAGTACCCAATCTCTGCATTCTCTCCGGTCATACCCTAAGGTAATTCTGCTTCAGCAATCGTCCGAAACTTCCGGCACTTTGTCTGTCCTTTCAGCGATTGGTCTTCGATCCGCATCAATTTGCTCTGTGCATCTATCTCTTTAACCTTCTATCGGTTCATCCTACGCCCTCCTACCCATCGCTTCCAAGCCTCTTGGTCGTGCTTCGAATTGTGTGTACTTTCCGGATGCTCGGACGTTATTCTGTCTTCGAGCCTCCATACGGAAGGTGTCCCTTTGCTACGCTCTGCAGCGAGTTCCGGTTCACTACCATCAGTGCTTTGATGCTCACCTACCCGTGTCCTTACGCTCGGGTGCGGGTTGATGCGTCTGGCCTCGGTTCTGACTCTCCAGCACTTTTCTGTTGTTCTCCAGCCTCGTATCCCATCCGTCGATACTCCGGATTCTTCTGCGCCTGGCTTGAGGTATCCTCACCTGCGTCGGATAACCACTTCGTTTCAGGACATTTATCCGTTGGTCCGGACTTTACGGACATTTTCATTTGTTGGCTCAAGCTCTTCTTGCTGCACGGAAATTCGGTATACTTCCGTTTCCCGATCCAACATTGACTGAAATGCCTTCAATGGCTTATCTTCGATTTGATATTG